>CM047592.1:5842521-5863685 GCA_026184515.1 Peronosclerospora sorghi | reverse complement strand
CGATAGCGACAGAGAAAGTAACGCAATGCAAATAATTAAACGCAACATCCTTTGTTATCCGCGCTTAACTTTAGTCTACACCACGTGATACGTAACGATACGCCGTAACTAGCTCCACAATCCACAATCAAGATTCCACGTAGCCGAGAACGAGAAACTTTCAAACGAGACACGCCGTACTATTCTCCACTCAATCTCTCCACTTAAAGCAAATCAAAATCCAAAGTCATTTTATTAGTGTTAAGTTAAGTACTTAAACTAATAATATACATATATGCAGTTTGCTAGGTTTTTACCGAAAAGTCACTAACCAAATAAAAGTCGTCGGACGCCGAGCGCCGCACGAATTGCGCGCCCTTTTAACACTTCTTCTTGGCTTTCCGGCCGCAAACACTAAGCACGTCTTAATCGCCTTCAATACGAGTCCATCTAGCATCAATTTTATTTTCACGGGACCCAATCCCTTTGTCATCCCGTCCGCCAACATACTTTCAGTGGGTTCGTAACTTGGAGCTATTAGTCCATCGCCAGTCTTGGCTAAAAGGAACTTCACTTGAACATCCATATGCTTGCTCCTTCTGGTCTTCCCATTTCCATTCATCACTGTAATCGCGGCTTGATTATCGCAACGCAGATCCATCGGCATTTTCACGACAAAACCAACTTCTTTCGACATCTCCATAATGCCAATCGTTTCGCACTCCACTATCGACGCAGCGTACAACTCCGCTTCCATCGTCGATAGCGAGACGCACGTCTGCCTTTTGCAGAACCAGTGCACTAGTCACCCTTCAATTGTAATCACTCCGCCGCTGGTGGACTTCCTATCACCCTTTGACCCTCCGAAATCGGCGTACGCATAACCAGTAATTTTAATTTCGCGTTTGTTTTCAGTCTTTCGTTCTGGACAAATCTCCAATTTCAACTTCAAATTGCTTGTTCCCTTCAAAAAAACGCAAGATCCTCTTCGCCATTGTCCAGTCGAATTTTGTTGGAGCATGCACCTGCGCGAGGCCTTGTGTACTGCGTACGCGATATCCGGCCTGCAAAAGCGAGATACCCACAGCAAACTCCCGATCAATGATTGAAAACTTTTGACAGACGATTCGTTTCCGCGTGTATCGATTTTTAACAGTTCTCGATCCTTGAGTGATTCGTCTTCATATTCATCCGCGAGATGCGTCTTCACTACATTTGCATTTTCCATACCGTAATTCCTGAGTAAATCTGTGATCATAATCTCCTGATCCAACAGATACCCATCTTCGTCATCGTATGAAATTCGCATGCCCAAAAATTTTTAGGCATGCCCAAGGTTCTTAATTTCCTTTAGGCCATCGAAAAAACCTTCAATATGACACTGGGTCGTTGCCGTTACCAGCAAATCGTCAACATAGACCCCTACAACCACAGTGTCATCGTTAATTTTCTTGTAGTATAAGCAACTGTCTGTGGAACTGCAAAAAAACACATTCAACCAGCTTTGCGTGTAACAGGCGATTCTACTGTCTTCCGGCCTGCTTCAGTCCATGAAGTGACTTCTTCAACTTTAATACAGCGTGATTGTTATTTTCAATCTTCAATTGCTTCATCTTGACTGCTCCAATTTTTATACCACTTGGAACGTAAAGGTAGATATCGTGTTCATCCTCCAACGCTTTAACATAAGCGTTGGGGATGTCCCTGTGCATTTCCTGCACTTTCCACTTTCCTGAAAACGCCAAAATAAATCTAACAGTCGTCATGTCCGTTACGGCCGCGAAGGTGAACTCGTAGTCCACCCCATATCGCTGCTCGTTTCCGCAAGAAACGAGCCTCGCCTTGTAGCGCTCCAGCGCACCAGTGGCATCCGTTTTAGTCTTGTAAACCCACTTCGTATGAAGGGGTCTGGCATCATCCGGTTTTTTCATAATACTCCAAACTTCGTTTGCTTCTAGTGCACGGATTTCTTCATCTATGGCCTCCATCCACTTGTCGGCGTCAATACTGTCGACTGCTTCACGAAAATTCTTGGGATCTACGTCTGAAATCAGGTTTACTTCCCCTTTTTCTTCCAAATCACTGTTTTCCTCGTTCTTTTTTTCGTTTTCAGCCTTCGATCTCGCGTGTTGACGCGTGAGGTGCCGCTCACGGGTCCAGCGAGACTTTCTTCCCTTTTTCGGATTCTTTAGATGCACTTAAACTTGCCCTTCATTATTAGTCGGCGCTTGAACTGCTTCCAGCGCGCGTCCATCACTTTCCGACACTTGCACCGCTCCTTCTGACGCTCGACCTGCTCCATCTGAACCTCGACTTGTTCCTTGAGGTTGCTCGTCTTCAGTTTCTTCTAGCATATTCTTGAGATGCCGATTTTGCGTGTCGGTCAGCGTTTCCACGTTTTTCACTTGTTGCGTAATCGTACCTTCTGCTCCTTCTTCAAGAAAACCTTTCATCCCTTCGTTTCTTCACTGCATCTGAATATTACTGCAACCGGGCACGGCGCGCACGCGCGCTCCTACCGGGGTTCCGGTAAACGGTGCATGGCGAACCGAACGTGACAATTTCGCCTAGATTCGGCTTGATTCCTGTCAGCAGCTCCAGCGGTGACATCCTCCGTGCGTTCGCGCTTGTGGGGGTGCGGTTCAGCACATGAGCTGCGTATTCCGCCGTATCCCCCCATAACGACAATGGTAAACCACTTCCAAACATCATGCACCGAGACATATTCATGACTGTTCGGTGCATGCGTTCGGCCTTCCCGTTGCTGGTTTGATTGCTTCTCTCGCTCACTTGACGCGCAATTCCGGTACTTTGGAAGAAGTAGTCGACATTCTTGAACTCCGAGCCGCCATCTGTTCTCAGCACGTGAACCCTGCAGTTGAACTTGCGTTCAAAAAACGCCAGGAATGCTCGAACTTTTAGCTGCGACGTCCTTGGTTTTTGCTAGGAAAATCCTGACGTAGTTGTTCTTGTAGTCAATGAAATTGACAGATAGCGGTTTCCCAACCATTCTCTCGGCGTGATCGGACCCTTAAGGTCGGAACAGATCACGCCACCGATCCGATCGATTGGCACATTCTTGCCGCTGTCCTTCTTGGACTGGGAGCTCTTCGACTGCTTACCTTGCGCGCACGTGACACAGTGGCGCCGGGTATAATCCGTAATACGGATCCCATAGTGGGGATCCTTCGACAATGACACTATCGTATCGAAATTCAGATGTCCGATCCGAGAGTGGAAGTGCATGAGACTTCCACTCTGGACATCTTGTGTGGCTGCATAATCAGCATCGTTCGCTGATGCCACGGACACTAACATCTCATTTCTTGATTTTCTCGGCTATCCACCTTTTCTTGAATCGTCAAAACGTTATTTTCTGCGTCAACTCCGACGATTCCAACACCGGAATCACGCTTTACTAGCGCCCTCATTCCGTTCTTGTAATACAAGACCAATCCACCAGCCTAGAAAATTCCATATGAAAAATGTTTTTCGAGATACCTTCGGCGTAATACACGTTCCTAACCTTGATACGCGTACTAACATTTCCGCAGACAGAATTAATAAACAATGTGCCCTTTCTGTGAATTTCACACGCTTCCCGTCCACCTGGAAACACTCCCGGACGGCGCTTTTCACGTCAATCAGACACGTTAGGTCTGACGTTAGACGCATACTCGCACCACTGTCTAGTACCCATGTGTCCGATAACGCTTCGCCACTCGTATCATCGATCATCAGTGCGAAGTCTTCCTTCATATTCTTACTATTCTGGCAATATCTTTTGATATGCCCCTCTTCACCACACGAGTAACATACTCGTTTCTTCACAATTTTTTTCGGCTTTTCAGCGACCATATTCACGGCGCCACCTTGCGTGTGCTTCATCGGCCTGTCACTGTACTCCACGGCCTGCGCGAATTGGCATAGCTCCTCTGCGTGCCGCAGGTAGTCCTCGCGCGTATTGTCGTACTTGGAGATGAGGATCTGCCTCATCTCCGGCGCCGCGTGGAAAACAACATTGTTCAGGACTAAATTTTGACAATTCGTCCCGACTGCTTCTGCGACAGCATTCAGGTACAGGAATGATCCGAACACGACCTTCCAGGTGCCTTCCGGCTCATAAACATCTTCATACCTTGAGCCGGGGTCACCTGTACGTGTGGTGAAGCATAATATAAATTTTTGCGGTACCATAGTTGGTACACTAGTCAGTATCATAGTTGGTACAATAGGCGATATATTAGTCGGTACGATAGTTGGTACAATAGCCGGTACGACTGTTGACACAACAGTCGGCACAACTGTCGGCAGACATGGACGAGACATAGACGGGGCGTCGTGAGAAGGGACGGTTATGTACGGGTACCTAGCGAATACCGACGAACAGCGGAGAACGACAGATAAAATCAGGTCGACTGGTCGACGGAGGACGATGGAATGGACGGATCTGATTGGTTGATATTAGGTAATTGGTAGTTCTTAGGATTTAAGCAATAATAAAGTTCTTCTTTTGCGTCCGATCGATAAGATCACCGAGGGGGAGGCGTGATCTCTTCGTGCCTCCCTCTCTTTTGCATACGCACCCTTTACGTCCCGGGCGGGAGCATGTAGTGCACTTTTTGGCCCACCGGCAGACGTAAGGTCTGGTGAACTCACCCTCTCAACTCCACCCGCTGTGTCAGCGGTCATTTTGTAAAGGTTTTTTGTTTTGGGGAAAAAATTTTCACCTCTTCCCCCATTGGTCCACGTTTGGCCCCTAGAAGTTCGGCTGCTATAAGCGCCCCGTGGGAGCTCTAGGAAGATTTTTAGTGGAAACCGTCGTTCAGCCCGTAGCTGATCGCCCCCCCCCCTCGTAGGTCTAGGATAAGAATAAATTTCGATAGGGTATTCTGTTAGCTGATTAAGACTCTAGAGGCTCCGTGATCGGGTGGTGAAGATTTCCGCTGCCTGATTAAGTACCCCTCCACTGATCACCACAAGATCATCGATCTGCAACCGCGCTCTGTGATCAACCACTCGCAGATCGCGCCTGTGGTGGAGTCAAGTTCGAAATCGAAAACATTAGCATCGGTAACCTGACTACCACCATCGCGCCCAGTTTTCCAACTTTCGGAGGGGGTACTTCGCGGGCCACCACTCGAGATCTGGTCCGATCGTCCGCTGCAAGCAGACGACCGGTCGTCATCAAAACCCACTTGGTCCGATTGTTTAGTGTCCATCTCACCTTGTGTACCCGATGGAATGGGATAGTTACACACTCGGTGGATCGGGATCGCAGACTGGATCGAAGCGGTCTTGAATATAGAAGACCGATCTGGGTAGGTATCTCTGGGGCGGAACTCTTCACCCCAGACACAAACAGACCAAAAACACTTCCAAGAGATAAATTCTAATAGGTCGATCGTCCAAACGATCGAGACCTGAGCAATACGAAATAATAGAGGGTAGACCGACCGTTCCGGTCTATCCCCTGACCAATACGAAATAAGACCAAAACCGGTCTAGTTCCCAACCAATATTAAAACAAGCCAATATGTCCGCGTAAAGACCCAATATGCTCGTGAAACTCCACAAACTATATCTCCACGCCAAGACCAATCCAGTGAATAGCACGTTCCAAACGTACTTGAGTTGAGGTGTTGAGATCGCCAAATCGTACTCCCGTCGAGGGACTTCCGGTGGCCAAAGTGCGCGTGCGGCGCGTCCAGACCGGGTATAATAGGCGGTAGGGGATAATTCAACCCTCTGCCCCCAAACACTCCGCGGCGGGCGGAGGCGACTAGTGTACGAAAAGGGAAAAACGGCGACCCCTAGCTGTGGTGTGAACCAAGACCAGAAGAGGTTTCAGCCACTTATCCGAAAGCTAAAATATTTCCTTACTTAAAGGTATAACCTCTGTCCTAAAAGGTAAAACCACAACTAAAAACTACTACCCTATAGTCCCTAAATGTACCCCCACAAAAATATGTAAAATACCCAAAGTCGGGTGACTCACCAAAACTTGCGTTCTTGACGCTTCTTGAGTTTGATAGGCTGAAAAGCCCCCCTTGTTTAAACCAATCCGAAATTAGACCAAATGCCTTGACAAAACTTGACCAGAAGTGTGCCAAATTTTGGGCACGCTTCTCCACAGCCGCCCCTGAGTCAGACCGTGTCGCACAACGACAACGGTCTGACCTCGTCCATCAAATTCAGTTGAAGCTTGGTCATTCAGACTTTTCCGACATGGAGCAACCATCTTCTTCATCCGTTCCAGGTACTTGCACTGCTGGAGTTTACCTTCTTGTATTTCCTTAACGACCGTTCTTGTAGGCACCTCGCATACCACGTCATCGCATGTCACTTCGCCCGTCTGGTCGGTCCGGTCTGGAAGCCCCCATCGTTCTACTGCACCTCAGACATCGGCAGGGAATCAGACCGGGACCGACGCGCAGTTGCAAGACGCACTTGAAGAGATCGAGCGGCTCCAGGAGCAGATTGCTCAACAGGCGACACAACGTAAGCATGCATGTCCGGTCTTCACCTTGGACCTGTTCTAACCTTCGTTTGTCTTCAGCCCGTATAACTCCATCCCGTATACCTCCTGGCATCACCAAGGCGATCAATGCCCTGCTTGCAGCCGATCGGCAGTCGAACACGCATGACCTCCAGCTGCGTCAGATTTTGACCGGACTAATAAACGCGCGCAATAGATTGACCCGCTTGGAGTCTCATCAGCTTCATCTTCGGGAGCAGCTTGTGCTGGTCCAACAGCAGCAAGCAGAAGACCGGCTTGACCAGACCACGTTGAGCATTCAAAGCGACGACCTCGAGAGGCGTCTCACTGAGCTCCGAGTTTCGATTCAAGACCAGACCGAGGAGGTCCGGTCTTGTGAACGCAAGTCGAACGATTGGACGCAGGAAGCGAACGGTCGTCGGGCGGTATTAAAAGAATGTAATCAGCGCTTGGTTTACCTGTTGCGTCCTCGTCGGCATCCGGTTGCTGCCTCCAGCGTAGACCGGTCGGTGTCGGCCGCCTTGGTGGACCTACACCGGGACCAAGACCAAGTCCGTTCATTGGCCGAAATTCCCCATCCCGAAATTGCACACAAATCAAAGAAGCGCGCGGACGCGCCGGGTAGCTCGAGGGCGCGGGGCATAGCGCGCGACCCTGAACTTGAAGGGAAGCGTGCGGTGCCCCATAAGCGATCCAAGACTCAGGCGCTTCTCGTGGTCCTAAGATTGGACGAGGATGACGACAGTAACATCTCCAAAATTCAAGCGCCCTCGACCGCCGGTGCTGACCGTGCCAAGTATTCAGAGGTCTCGTCCTGGGATGACTCCGGCGAAGACTCCGGTGATTCGGAGTTTGCTGTCCCCATCCCAACCAAGTCGTGAACAAGTCCACATGAAAGTTTTGTTCGAGTTGCATCGACTTCGGAGCAGACCAAGAAGACCGGCCCGCATGGTGGTGTTCCACCACCTCATGCGTCGACAAAGTCAACACCTACGGTATTGCCTGGGACGTCCAAGCTCCACAAAGATGCTTTGTTGGCCAACGTGGCAATTGACAGTTCTTCCCTTCCGCCACGAACGCGTGAGGATACTTTGCCGTGGTCGCCAGGGCAGATCGGTTGTTTGCGCCGATCCACCCTGACCAAGCAGCTCCTGGCCCGGTCTTTCTCTCGTCCAGACCATTGGCTTTCCCGCCGGCGAAGAAAGTTCCTGCCGCGTCGGAATGGCGGCCGGACTTGATCACGTCGGCACAGATCTCCAGCTTGTACGCTGACGATCCGTGGAAGATTTTCGAGCATCCCAAGCTGGGGTTCATCTTCCACTCGACTCCGTGGGCCAATGCTTTCATGGGTCGGGTGAAATATTTTAACAAGACTCACGCTCAATCCATCCGGGAGGCATCGCACTATCTGGTGCTTCCCCCGGAACGAGTTCGGCAAGACCCTGGCTTGGCGACCATCCAGAACAAGCGCAAGCGGCGTCGGATCAGAGCAGGTGAGGACTGGCAGTCCCTGTGCCAATATGTTTTGGACGGGATGCTGGCCCACGAGTGCGACGTCGATGTGTTCTTATATCCAGTTGTACTTCATATGCCGCGGCGTCGCGTCGAGAGGACCCGGCTGCTGGCTGACGGTGGCACATGGTACCCCGGTCTTGGGTGCACTACACCGGTCTTGGACCTCAAGGATGCTTTGGTCCAACTAGCCCAACAAGAACCTTGGCGTAACCAGTACCAGGACCAAGTTGAAAAGCATCCGTCGTTGACCGTCGGCCGTCTGTGGGGTGATGGCGAGTGAGGTCGTAAGTAGTCGACCAGATAACACTTAATATATATCATCGTTCTTTTTCACATGTTCGGTCATCAAATCACTTGAGCTAATTCCACCACTTTCTCCAGAGTTGCACTAGCACGTTATCACCAACCGTTCCACTTACATCGCGAAAAACAATCCACGTTCGTCACTCCACTATTCCAATTCGTCACATATTCACAATACACAATACACAAGACACAAGACCTTCCACCTCTTCACGTCTGTCGGGAAGACCGATGCTACTGCATGTCTTGGTCTTGGTCTTCATGGGTCTGCATCACTGCGAAACGGTTCCGACTGACTCGGTCCCGTTCGAATTCTCGTAGTAGTGCTCCACAGTTCAGGTCGGACTCATCGATCCAAGTTGTTTCATCATGGTCCTTCCATCGGACCAGATATTCTCGGTGGGTCCGGCCGAACCTGGTCTTCTTGACCGATCGGGCATCTAATACCTTTTCCACTTCAAATTCGTCCTTCTCAAGCGGTCATTCCCAACTGTCCTCCGGCAGTAATGCTTCATCGAAATCAAACCGTTCGGCCTCGTCTACTAGACAGGGCATTTTGGGACGATCAGGAAATTCTCGGACCAGTTTTAACTTGGACACATGTACGATCGGGAAGACGTTGTAGTCCGTACCGGTTGTTACTAGACGGGCAGCGTGTTCACCAATCAGCTCGGAAACACGGAAAGGACCGTGCCACATGTGAGCCAGCTTTCTCGCATAGCCCTCCTTCACTCGGTCTAGGTACAACCATACCCTCGCGCCTGGTTCTATACCGTGGGGTGGACCTGGTCGTTGTTCCGGTCTGCCCGGTCTTGTGTAGCTTGACGTAACTTTTCGTTGACAATTTCTCTTGCATGCTGGTAATGCTTCTGGACCTGCATGCGCCAACGTCGAGCATCACGATCGCGGTCCGAGTGCAGCCAATAGGTATCGCGGCTTCAAGAGTGGACCGGGGGTCCCATCAATACGCAAGATAAAAAGGCGTTTCTCCTCGGACCCGATCGGTCGACGAGTTGAGTGCAAACACCAGCCTTTCTGCGTATTCGTCCCAATCGCGCTGGTCTGGGTCGGCAACGTACATCTTGATTGCTCTTGTAATAGTATGTACCATACGTTCTGCCGATCCATTCGCTTGCGGACGATATGCCATCGCGCTCTGTTTCTGGCCCAGCATATTGTTAAACGACCAGAACACCTCGGCCATGAAACCGGGTTCTAGGTCGTGTCTGATGACCTCGCTGGCGCCGAACCTTCGGAACACGCATTCTTCGTAACTTTTGGCGATCTGCTCGGCAAACCGGGACGCACTTGCCTTCGCAATAACTAGACCGGTGAACAGGTCTACCCAGATCAACAACTCAGTATTGCCATATGTCGATTTAGGCAGCGACGCAATCCGTACAACAACCCACATATTTCTGTACACTTCGGAAAAGACCTCTCCAGTGAAAGTGGGACCTGATCTTTTGATACGTTTTGCCTATTCCCTGATGTCCCCCTTATAGACTCACATGGTAGTGATGGAGGAAATCCGGCTGCAGCACAGGTATCACCAATTTCGCCAATCGGTCCCGGTCTGCACTGTCTTGGTCGGCATCGCGGCAGTAATACAATAATCCATTATCATCCACTTTGTAGCTATCCGCGATGTTGATGCACTCTTTCGCTTGACCATTCGTCAACTTAGACAATTCACCGCGCAGGTAGGTCTTCAAATTCACAATCCATTCTTCTTCGTCCTGCGCCTTGAGTATCCTTTCTGCCCTTAACGTTGCACAACAGATTCACTCAACCGTTCCTTTGGGAACGGTTGGTGGGACTTCCGAGCTTTCGGTCTAGTCGCGACCATCACATGCACCTGGTCCGGAGCGTTCTTGGGTGCGATCACCTCGGGTAGCCTGTTTATATTCATCAATTCATCCAGAACGGCCTTCTCGGTGATCGTAGCCCCGGTCTGGTCTTGCATGGCCTTAGTCGCAAGGTAGTCGGCACTTCTATTCCAGCCCCGTTTCACGTGCAACAGCTCGTAGTTGGGATGGTCTTTCAATGCCTTCATTACCCGATCATTTAACGACCTCAGCCGTGGGGCCTTGCAGTCGATCTCTCCGGTGACCTGCCTGATCACTAGGTTGGAGTCACCACATATGATGACTCGCCCCTTCTCTTGTGACGATAGCAGGTCCAGAAATAGAAGTAGACCTCGGTACTCCGCCTCGTTAACAGTAATATCCGGCGTGAAGTCGGCAGCGGCTGCAACTATAGACCATTGTGGCAACTTCCACAATATGGCACTATAGGCGTCTACCTTCTTCTTCACGCTTGCTGATCCGTCAAAACTTAAGACCAAGAGCTCTTCATCATGGTTGACGGTCGGTGGCGGTCTAGAAACTGACTGCCGAGGTTTCTTCCTCGGGGAAATCGCTATCAATGCCTCGTCCACTTCAGACCGAGGGGTGATACTGGCAGCTAATGTGCCCAATATCTCTTCCTCGCCCCCGGTGCACTTAACGACCTCGAAGGTCCACTGCGACAAGACCGCCGACCATCTGCCTAGACGTCCGTCCATCCCATTGGCTGATAATAGCCAGGCCAAAGTAGACCGCCTTGACAGGACCTTTATAGGTCGGCCGACCAGCAGGTTGTAACACACATCCAGAATTCGTAGCAACGCCAGAATTTCTTTCTCGCCAATTCCATAGTTCACTTTATTTGGCTTCAGCGTTCTGCTCGTGAACGTGACAGGATGGTACACACCATCATGATCTTGTACTAGAGTGGCCGAAATGGCCCACTGACTAGCATATACAATAATGGTCGGGACCTTTTCGGGATCGAAATGCTTCAAAATCGGTGCCGTCACCATCTTAGCCTTCAACATCCTAAAAACAAACTTTGCACGCTTCATATGGTCTTCGGCCTCCACTTGCGGACAATCTGCAGCAAGACCAGAGTCGGCGCCCCCATGTAAAGTTGCCCGGTCTTCTTCGCGCAACATATGGTAGTCCACTTCCCGGAGCTCTTACAACACAGCCGCGTAGATAGCAAAATCTTCGATGAAGCGGTTGTAGTAGTTAAACTTCCTAGGAAGGACTGCATTGCCTTCAGAGACTTGGGAAACGGGAGGTTGCTTAACGAATCCAGGTCCTTAGGATTAGCCTCTAGACCATTGTTCGAAACCATATGACCTAAATAGGCGACCTTGGACATACCCCAAAAACTTTTTATGGCGCTGATAGATAGGTTCCAGCGGTCGCATGTCTCCAAAAATCGTTCAACCTTCTCGCACAGATCGTTCCATGACGAGGCAGGTATCAGAATGTCGTCGATGTACGACCGCCTCCCTAGAACGGACGGTCTTCTTTCTCGATCGGGTTCACCCTCTGTAAACACATCATAACTTTCGGCAGGGTCCCGATCGGTCTTGATTTTGAAGTGTCCGTAAAGTGCGTTATCTACCAACCTTTGATAGATTTGGGGTGCGTTCTTCAGACCGAACGGCATACGGTTCCAATCGAAAAGACCAAACGGTGTCACAAATGCGGAAATCTCACGGGATCGGCCAGTCATCGAGACCACCCAAAATCCACTTGCATGTCCAGCGAACAATACCAGAGGTCTTGTCCAGGTCTTCCAACAAATCATTTATCAGCGGCATCGGGTACACCATAAGTTTAGTTAACCGATTTACCAGCCGATAGTCGATGCACAACGTAATGTCGACGCCGTTCTTCTTGATAACAATTACGATCGGCGAGGCCCATGACGAGGTCGACGGTCTAATAATCTTGGTAGCCAACAGTCCTTTGATAAGATCAGAAAGCTTTTCCCGGTACTGTGGCGCCACGCGTCGACATCGCTGAGCAATCGGCTTGGCATCTCCAATGTCGATATCGCGAATCGCACCACGGGCTGCAGGTGGTAAGGCGTTGCCCTTTCCGATCAGCAAATGTCTTTTCTTCCATATGATATTCTTCAACTGCTCGATCTGGTCTGGACTGTTAAGGTCTTGATCACCCACTTGTAAATCATCCATTGTAACTTCGGGAGAGTCGGCAGACACTTCAGGGAGGACTGCCATTTGGCTTTCCAGCTCCTGAATGTACTGTTTCCCGCCTTCATGTATACAGACTTGTTCATCTTCTGGGGTAATATCACCAAGACCATCTGTACCGGCTGAACGTCCCTGGTCTTGATCGACGGGCTGTCCTTCACTGATATCGGTCTGATTAGGAATACCGCCATGGTCCGACCTAGCAACTTCATGTTCCCCTTCTTCCGTTTCTTGCTCCGCTGTCGCCTGGTCTTGTGCTGACACCACGTTGACTAGCCTCGGCTCGTCTACTTGATGGTCTACCGTTCCTGGTGACTGCGGCGCCTTTCTTCGGACCAACATCTTTTTTGGGGTGACATAACTTGGCCTTTCCACTAAAGGTGAGGTATCCTCTTCCACCGACCCATCATCGCTGATAAGATCAGTGGTCGATTGGTACGCCAGGTTTTGCCACTCGACATACCGCCTCGACCCAATCGAGACGAACCCCATCTTCCTTGGTACCTTTCCTTCTGCTAACCACATACCAACAATATTGTTATTGTCCAGTGTCAGCGGCTTGTCACCGATATTGGTAACAAGGACAAAATCACGTCGACCAGCACTCTTTACGAAGGTCGAGACCCACCGATCGCCCCTGGTCAACCATAACTTCCTCGAACGGAAACCTTTCTCGACCGGGGTATCGGCAGACCGGCCGACTGGGATAGTGAGGTCTTGATCCCACCGGACCAGATCGGTATACGAACCATACAGAGGTCTTCGACCAGCCAACTGGACCTGGACCTCATCCGGGAGTGTAAGCACTCCATGTGACAGGTCTAGGCGAATACCAGCTGGTACCATGAAATCCATGCCTAGTAAAGCGACCTGTCCAGCCAACTTGCCAAGCCAAGCGCTGAAAAATTAGATCAGCGATCCCTACAAAGTAATTTTCACACGCGTTCTTCCTTCGGTCATATAAGAGTTTTCACCGATCCCGACGCATTCTTGTCTCTGGGTATCGTCTATACGACATCCTACCTTACGAGCAAAGGCGGAGTCGATTATCGAGACTTCAGCTCCAGAGTCGAACAACATCGTCGCTTTCTGGTTATTAATCTTGCCACAGGCTTTCGCCTGCTTGAACCATTTATCAGGCGCGTGATACTTCCAGTATCCGCGGGATTCTCCAGGCAGCAAGTCCAACTGCATAATCACCTTAGTCCGGGAGTACTCATCGGTCTTCAGACTGTAGACCGGATGGTCTCGGTCGACGCAATTTGTAATAGAACGTGTATTCTCGGTCTTATCCTCCTTGACGACATATGCATAGATGTGAACCGTAGAACGCTCGGCTCGATCCAGATTCCAACCTGGCGAGCGTTCTAGTTTAACATCTTTTCTGCTTCCGTCGGCAGCATCCCCGCGTGCTTGTCCGGCACGTATCACTTGCGCATCATGTTAAAAAATTCTTCAATATTGCAGTGGCCGGCCTCTTGCATCTCTCCACATGACTTGCATACGAAGAGGCAATGGTCCGTCGGGTGGCCGCGTCTCTCGCACTTCTTGCACACCATCTTCTTCCAGCAGTTTGGACCGTCATGTTTGCTCGACCCACAGTGGGAGCACTTCTGACGAGGTCGGTCTGGATCGGACTTGCTTCCGTTCCTTCCCTTCCGGTCCACCTGGTCGGACTTCGACCTGATCTTCGGGGTAGGTCCCGCAACATAGACGTAACGATACTGGTCTTCATCCGACGACTCCTGGCTGGATTGACTCCCGCTTTCCCCTTCCGATCCCGTTCTGTCTTCGGCTACGATCGCCTTGACCGCTCGGGTCGGTCTGGTCCAGGGCCTCTTGACCGGATCGGTCTGGGTCTTGGAACGATAGCGACCTGATCCACCAGCGGTCTTCGCTCTCATACTACGCGACTGTTGTAACGTCCGCAGGGTCTGTTCGACTTCGCCCGCATCCTTAAGACGCAGTAGAGTAAGCTGGTCCGCCAGTTCTTGATCGTCAAGGGTACTAATATAGTGACCCACATGTTCTAAGGCGGCACCGTTTGGCGGGTTATTCTCTTTGATTGTTAAGCCGGCGCGAAGTGCAGCCACGTTCAACCGATGCAAATACTCGATCGGTGTTTCGTCGGCCCGCTTCTGCATATGGTGGTACTTACGGGCGCTTGAAAATCCGGAGTTACAATATTGACCTTCAAACTCTGCACATAACAGGTCCCAGTCAGACCGGACGCCCCGACCCAACTGTTCAATCCAGTTCGCATCCGGTCCTTTTAACAAATCCCGGAAGATTAAACAACGTTCGCTTTTTGGGGTCTGGTCTCGCAGGAACGCAGACTTGACCCGACTGAACCAAGACCGGGCCTGGTCTTCATCAGCATCCTTGCCGGTGAAGTCCTTGAGGTCAGTCGTCGCGGCCATACGGATGCGCGGAATCGCAGCAGATCCAAAGTCGTAGGCAGTAGTGGAGGCTAGGTTAGCCTTGCGCACCTTGCCTGCGCCTGTACCATCTGACCCACCATGGTCGTCAAGACCGCCGACCGACTCCATATCACAGTCACTTGTTTTGCTTGGTCTACGCGGTCTTGCCGGTTGCGGCTTGCGCCTTCCCTTGCCGGTTGGTTTATCACTTCTAATAGGCTTATCCATAGATGTTACCGATTCCATATCCACATCTTTGCAAACATTGACATCTTGACAGGTATACCGGTCTTGGACATGTGGGCGCATTGGTGGTCTAGCCCGTTCTTCCATGAAACGTTGCATCATCGTCTCAAACATGGCTTGGACTTTGTCTGGCGTCATGGGAAACGTGTTGATACCCTCCTTTTGTGGAACTGAGGCCTTTGGGGCTTGCTGGAGCCCCGACTGGCAAACAGCCCCTTGCTGCCGCATGTCCTTTTTTTGTTCGGACCGGGCATGGTCCACCCCCATGGTCATCCGCTCGACACCGGTCTCCAACTCGGATGAGCTGTTAGAAGCCGGTGGAGACTGGTAGATCGATTCATCATCGGAACCAATGTCAACAAGCGCTGTGGAGGCTTCGGCGACCTTCATTGCCGTGGTGGGAGTTGGGCGGCGAACCGCCCCCACCAGTGCACCAAACGGTCGTGGAGGTCCGACATCGACGCCTCCAGTCTCCAAGCATCAAATTCAAACAATTTATTGACACCGGCGGGGTTCTGCATTTTAATGCCAACCTCCGCCAACATCGCCACCAAATTCTTGACGAGCAGTAATGGTCGATCACTCTGTATCGGCTGGGTAGTGGGACCGAGAAGACGGTCGGGGATATGGAGGTTCAACACCCGAAAGACCTGATCTTGGCGAACAAATCGATTCAATTCAAAAACATAATACATCTTGTCCAGGTCTTCTTCAGTGATGCCTCCATCTCCGACCTGCGACTTTTCTTCGAAGTCGTCTTCGTCGGGTGGCATTCCTAGCCCTTTTCTGGGCACCTTGGGTCCCTTGGGGACTTTAGGGAGTTAGACCGGATCGTTCCAGTCAGCCTCCAAGTAATTTTCATCTTTTAGTTTTCCATCAATTTTTTCATTCATACACATAGGATCAGGACCAAGGTCCTGATCCTTTCCGGAACTATAGCAAGACCTGCTATAGTCCCGATCGGCTCCGGTGGGAGCCTTTTGGGGAGGAAAAAACTTATTAATCCCGATCTGGTCCTCCGCCAGGCCAGATCGGACTTCGCCATCTTTATCAACAACGAGAACGTAAGGAGATAGCCTTTCCTTACGTCCTCCCCAGAACGACTCCATATTCAAATCATTCAAATCTTCGAATCCAATTTTTGATGGAATATCAGCACGGTGATATCCACGATCACCAAGTGATCCGGGTAAGCGCACCATTGTGGTGGAGTCAAGTTCGAAATCGAAAACATTAGCATCGATAACCTGACTACCACCATCGCGCCCAGCCTTCCAACTTTCGGAGGGGGTACTCACGGACCACCACTCGAGATCTGGTCCGATCGTCCGCTGCAAGCAGACGACCGGTCGTCATCAAAACCCACTTGGTCCGATTGTTTAGTGTCCATCTCACCTTGTGTACCTGATGGAATGGGCTTGTTACACACTCGGTGGATCGGGATCGCAGATTGGATCGAAGCGGTCTTGAATATAGAAGACCGATCTGGGTAGGTATCTCTGGGGCGGAACTCTTCACCCCAGACACAAACAGACCAAAAACACTTCCAAGAGATAACTTCCAATAGGTCGATCGTCCAAACGATCAAGACCTGACCAATACGAAATAATATAGGGTAGACCGACCGTTCCGGTCTAGCCCCTGACCAATACGAAATAAGACCAAAACCGGTCTAGTTCCCAACCAATATTAAAACAAGCCAATATGTCCGCGTAAAGACCCAATATGCTCGTGAAACTCCACAAACTATATCTCCACGCCAAGACCAATCCAGTGAATAGCACGTTCCAAACGTACTTGAGTTGAGGTGTTGAGATCGCCAAATCGTACTCCCGTCGAGGGACTTCCGGTGGCCAAAGTGCGCGTGCGGCGCGTCCAGACCGGGTATAATAGGCGGTAGGGTATAATTCAACCCTCTGCCCCCAAACACTCCGCGGTGGGCGGAGGCGACTAATGTACGTAAAAGGAAGGACGGCGACCCCTCGCTGTGGTGTGAACCAAGACCAAAGGACTTCTACTTAGAAAAATCCTGCAACCAAAAGACTTCTACTTTTTTTAGGCAAATCCACAACTAACCAATAATACTACCTCCCTATGGACCCTAATGTACCCACACAAAATTATGTAAAATACTCAAAGTCAGGTGACTCACCCAAGACCAGCGTTCTTGATACTCCTTGAATTTGATAGGCTAAAAAGCCCCCCTTGTTTAGATCAATCCGAAATTCGACCAACTGCCTTGACCAAAAGTGACCAAATTTGTGGTACACTTCACCACAGAAATGATTCCGACCACGCCGTTATAGGCGAGACTGGTGAGTTACCTGTGTTGATTCCAGTGGTAGGGGTAGAGACCCCTGTGGTTAAGCGCGAGGCGCTTCCAAGCGAAGAGACCCGAAGTTTGTCTCTTTCGCACGTCGGAAATGATTCCGACTACGCCGTTATAGGTGAGACCGGCGAGTCACCGGTGGTAGAGGTAGAGACCTCTGTGGATAGGCGCGTGGCGCTTCCAATAGATGGGGCAATTGACTCCCCCCATCTGGGCCTCGGGATGAGTCCCGAGGCCAGTAGTCATCAGTCCTATCGGATGCTGAATAGTGTGACAGGTATTGTCACAAGGCATAAGCCTGGAACGGTTGCCTGGGGTAGGCGAACTGTTGTCGTTGGAGGAGATGTCCTTCAACGAGTTTGAGACTGTAGTAAAAGCAGATGAAATCTACTAGGTTGTCGTATTGCGTCCGGAAGAGGAGTTGAACTCCTCATCCACCATGGACGAGTCAGTTTTGGTGAAAACCAAACAATGAACCAGCGATTTTTAATCGCTTGGTGACCCAACTCTTCCGCCCTCATAGAAAGTACTCTCAGACGTACTTCGACGATATATTCGTTCATAGTCGTGCGGAGGCGACTTGTCTGATATTCAGACACACCTGATACATCTTCGAGCGGCGCTCGAATGTATTCGAGAGCATCAGTTATATGAAAACGCATCCAAATGTATATTTGGTGCTGAGGAAACTCCTTTCCTCGGATGCTTCATCGGTAAGGATGGAGTGAGGGCGGATCCCGCGAAGGTGAAAGCCATTGTGGAGTGGCCTTCGCCTGTAAATATTAGAGATTTACGGAAGTGGCTTGGATTAGCCAATTATCTCCACAAATACAGCGAGAACTACGCTGAAATGGCGAAGCCATTAACCGAACTTCTTAAGAAGGATGTTGATTGGTGTTGGGAAACCAAACACCAAAACGCTTTTGAAGAGGTAAAGGGTAGCTTGTTAAAAGCTCCCGTTCTTGCTCTCCCAGATTCTGGGAAACCATTTAGTGTCGTCTGCGACGCCTCCGATTTCGCAATAGGATGTGCTTTGTTACAAGCAGACGATGCAGGAAGGGAACGCGTCATTGCGTTCGAGGCGAGGCAGCTTAAAGCTGCGGAACGGAATTATCCCGTTCATGACAAGGAGCTACTTGCAATGAAGTATGCTCTTGTCAAATTTAGGGTTCAACTACTCGGCTCAAAGCCGTTCGTGGTTTATACTGACCACGCGTCCTTACGGACAGCGACAAAGTCGCCTCATCTATCGCAACGGATGGCCCGTTGGCTCTCCTTCTTTGCGGAGTACAACTTTGAGGTTAAGTATAAACCTGGCAAGCAGAACGTGCTTGCAGACGCGTTGTCGCGTTGTCCCGATTACGAGCTCGCTCACGCGACATTCGTCACCTCGTCTGTGGTGGATCTCATACGCCAGACGTATGAGAAAGACCTACAATGTACGGCGCTTATCAGCGCGTTGGGTGGAAAGGGACTTGGCTCGTCTGAGCCAACCCTGTCAAGTCGAGCTAAAGCTCGTTTACACCGTTACAGGTACTGTGACGGTCTGCTATTTTATAGCACGGGCGCGGAGGACACTCCGCGGGTGGTTGTTCCTCATGATGAGGAACTGAAATATAAAGTCCTATTGAGGCACATGACGCCCCTACCGGGGGTCATTTAGGTCGGGATAAGACCTACGGCGCTTTAAGCGCTTTGTATTGTCGACCCAAAATGTACAAGTGGGTCGGTGCGTATATTCGCACTTGTGAGTCGTGCTAGAGGGTCAAACCCTCTACAGATTCAGCTGCTATAGGAAACAGTTGGAAATTGCCAACTGTTCGTGAGGACCAAGTCAACCTATAGCATACAATTGGGAATTGCCAATTGTTCGTGTGGGCCAAGTACATCTATAAATATGAAGGTGAGCTTTTGGCGGAGTAGCCGTTCCAACGGCGTGTTGAAAATCTATTTGGATTTTATCTTCGGTTCTACCGAAGGCCGGTTCCACCGGCGTTTCGGTCTTTGTAGACCGTTTGAGCAAGATGCTCACCTGTCATCGATGCCAGTCCAGTGATGGACAATACGGAACGCGTTAATCGCGTGAAATCCATTAGTATGGATTTGTCTTAGGGTTTTCCGAAGGGAAAGGCCGGTTCCACCGGCTTTTCGGTCTTTGTAGACCGTTTGAGCAAGCTGCTCACCTGGCAGCGGTACCAGAGTCCATTGATGGACAAGAAGGAACGCGTTCATTGCGTTGTTAAGGATTTTCTCCGGAGCTTATGTCCAGATTCTCCAAGAGTTGGAGTGAGATGCTTCCTATGACCGAATTTGCCATAAACAATTCGGTGCATGCATCTACGGGGTGTACCCCGTTTAATGTGAACGGATTCGTAAATCCGCGGGTTACGTTGACGCCACGTGTGTGTGGCCCAGGGCTTGAGGGGGGAGGAGTCCCCGATGTCAGCCCTGTATACTCCTGTCCGTTTGTTTGGCCTACCCGGCAGGGCGGCCGGCAGGCTGCCCGACCGGGTGCAGCTCGGGTCTGCGATTGTAGCCGCCACGGCTCGCGCGCTGGGCGCCTTCCACGGCCCCAGAGACTTATAATAATGTATTGTTTGTTTGTTGGGCCTACCCTGAATGGCGGCCGACAGGCTGCCCGACGGCAGGAAGGGGCGGAGCGTCTGATGGCGCGACTCCATCATCGGGGTCAAACCCAGTATTTGGTGAAGTGGAAGGGTTATCCACATTCACAGAGTTCGTGGGAGTTCGAGACTCGCCTGTGGCGGGATTGCCGTGACTTCGTCGACGCTTTCGAGCGGGAGAATCCCGCTGTGAGTCAACGACCAAAGGGGCGGGGTAAGCCCCTTCACTCCCAGTAGTTGGGAGCCCACCGGAGGCAGATGCGGAACCCGCACTGTGCTCCGGCACCGTAGAGAGGGCGCGGGCGCTAGCATAGCGCATGGGATAAGGGGCACGTAACTGCCCCATGGGTTTGGCTCTGGCAAACGCCAAGCACAATGCCCTCTCTATCCGAACGTCACGTTCGGAATAGCTGTTGTACAGCTTTAAAAAACTCGGGGAGACGTTTCTCCCCTCCGCCTAAGCGCGGAACTTCTGCTCTGCCTCTTTGGCATATTCTCCTTGCAGGAGAATGAAGGGAACCTCGCGGAGGTTCCCAACAACGGCACCCTGTGCCTGTTTCTCGAGGCGATCTCGATATGAGGTAGCAGTGAACTGCTTCTGCGTGAGCAGTTTTTCCCGGAGTTGATTCCGGCGTGTGATGTGTTGCGGCTGTACAGTCGCGAGGCCAGGGGTGTAGAAGACTAAACCCTTCTATACCTCATTCCTGGCCCACTTTGGGAGGTCACGAGGACCTCCAAAACGATATACCGCCCGTGGAGGGCGCATGGGGGGCGTGCAAGGAAGCTTGTAACGCCTGTGCGGCATTTTGAGCCTCTTGAGCTGCGTCCAGTGGTGATCGCCTTCGGCGATTCGGATATGTCATCCGAGGTTGGTAGTAGTTGCGCACGAGTTAGTGCATTTTCCCCACGTGTGGGGAACGGATTAGGATGCCAACAACGCCGTTCGGCGCTGTAGGAGCGGTTAACCGTTGGGGAGGTATCCCCAAGGGCATCCACCTCCGAGTTCTCGGAGTAGTCTACCTCTTCTAGAGTAGACGCCATAGCACCACTGAAGGTGTATATATGGAGGGCCAGAGGAACTGGCGTTGGATTTCTCCAACAAAATTTTGTTTATTGCGTACGCAATAGTCTTGATGGGGGAGGATGTAACAGGGGTTACATTTGAGTTACATTTAGTGTTGGTGTACATGAGTACACT
>CM047592.1:5809084-5842121 GCA_026184515.1 Peronosclerospora sorghi | reverse complement strand
AAAAAAAACACAAAGATTTAAATAACGCACCTCGAACTTCCTGGAGACGCTTCTGACGTTTTTTATTCTTTCTCAGAAAACTCTTTCTCAATCTGCCACCCATTTTTATACTATCCACGATCGTGTAGAAACTTGAAGCTGTCGCCGTATCTGCAGAAACCCGTCTCCTTGTAGTCCTTGAAAACATCAGGTTGGTAGTCGAAACGCGAGATCGCGCGGGCCCAGTTCTGCGCTAGAATTGGGCCTTGCGTACTATAAGAATATTTTTAGGATCGAAGTAAAATTTGATTGGCTGAAATAATTTTTTTGGGGAGGCAAATACTAAAAATGGGGGGAAATAGCGCTTTCCTAAATTAATTGACTATTCCGATCAGGAAATGAATTTTGCGCCATCCAACAAACACAACCCGACTATGGACACCACAAAACACTCTGACACCAAGCACATAATCCCAACCACCACAATGCCTCGTAGTGTACCACAGCAAACGACGATGTCGAACAAAATCCGCATTTCTCTCTGTGAGCACAAACAGAGAAACCCAAGTCTCAGTCAGGGAGAACTCAAAAACTGGCTCGAGAGTGAGCACAACGCAAAAGTCAGTAAGTCGACATTTCAACTACATTGGAGCGCTCGGCTGAGCTGCTGAGGAAAGCGGACTCTTCGAATCTCTCGGCGAAGCTCCAGCGTATGGTGAAGTACCCTCTGATGGAGACAGCCTTGATGGAATGGTTCACTGCAAACCAGGAGCGTGTCGACATGAGCGGCGACCTGATCAAAGAGCATGGAGAAAGGTCCTATACCGCCTGTATCCAGATTACGATCCTTTTGGATTCTCCAATGGGTGGCTTGATGCTTTCAAAGCACGCCATGGAATTCGCTCCTTTCGCCACTTTGGAGAAAGTGGATCTGTTGACAATACCTTCATCGAGGACGAGCGCCCAAAGATCAAGGAAGTTCTTGACAAATATTACTGGCATGACATTTACAACATGGACGAGACAGGACTGTTCTATCGCGTGCAGGTTAGTGTCCATGTTTAAAAATGTGTGATCAGCGTGAAACTAATACTGGTATTACTTAGGCGGACAATTCCCTTGCAACGAAGCAACTTTAGGGCAAAAAGCAACACAAAGAGCGCCTCACCCTTGCCGTGTGCTGCAATGGTGACGTATACGACAAGCTAGCACTCTTGGTCATTGGAAAGTCCAGAATTCCACGGTGCTTCAAGAACAGTAACCATGCCAATCTCCGCTGTACCTACCGCAATAACTCGAAGGCCTGGATGACACCCAGAATACTTTTCTGGAGTGGCTCAAAGCCTTCGATCGCCGAATGGCTAACAGAAACGTTTTTCTCATTCTGGACTGCTGCAGTACTCACGTTCCCCTTAGCAAGCTCCCTGGTTGCATTGAGCTGAGGAAGACGACCATCTTCTACCTTCCTCTAAACACGGACTCAAAGCTGCATGCGACGCTGGGATCATCCGCAATCTGAAGGCTTATTATCGCCGGCGCTTTAACTCACTTTTCTTGAAACGCCTCGAGGACAACATCGCTGATGTGGGAAAGCGTGTCTTAAAAATTGGCACCAATTGGGCCATTATTAGGGGGCGCTATATTGGGCCATTATTAGGGGCGTTAGTACGGGTACTATAGGGTGTATGATTGCGTGTACTGTATTGTGTACTACTTTGTACCACTGTGTACAGTGGTATGTACAACAGTGGTGTACATGGACAGGACATAGACAGGACATTGGGAGATGGGACTGTTACGCAACGAACAGCGGCGAACGACGGACTAATCAGCTCGACTGGTCGACGGACGACGTGGGAACGGGTGTATTTGATTGGTGCATATCTAGGTAATTGGTAGCTCTTAGGATATAAGGGATTTAGAATAATAAAAGTTCTTCCTTTTGCGTACGACTGCGTAGGTCGTTTATAGGGTGGGAAACTAGGGCCCCCCTCTTCGCAATTACCTCTACGTCCAGGGCGGGAGCACGAAGTGCATTATTTGGCCCACCGGAGGCGTAGAGTGTTAGAACTCGCCGTTCAACTCCGCCCGCTGTGTCAGCGGTTATCTCCTAAGGGTTTTGGGTCTTGGGAACGTAATTGATGGCGCTCTCACCTCTTCCCCATTTGGTTCACGTTTGGCCCTAGAGTTCGGCTGCTATAAGCGCCCTACGGGAACTCTAGGCGGATTTAGTGAAGTGACCCTCGTAAGTCTAGGCGTAAGAATACATTTGATTTGGGTATTCTTTCAGCCGTTAAGGACTAGAGGCTACGTAATCAGGCAGTGAAGACTTCCGCTGCCTGATCGAGTACCCTTCCCCCTAATCTTCACCGTAATCAACGATCAGCAACCGCGCCTTGCTATAAGCAGCCCGCAGATCGCGTCAGCGAGTAGATCGACTACGTTTTAGTGCTTGATCGCACCTGATCGCACCTGATCGACGACGTTTTAGTGCCTGATCGCACCTGATCAAGCCTGATCAACGACTTCTAGTGCCTGATCAAGCCCGATCAAGCCTGATCACTGCTGATCGCACCTGATTACACCAAATTCAAGCTTGATTGTGCCTGGTCACGCCTGATCAGCACTCGGAACACTGAGTTACAAGCTATTCCCATCTTGCAGCAAGGAATTGCCGTGATTGCATCCCCGCCACCTGAAGAGCGACCCACGCCTAAGCCGTCGGGTACACAAGTTGAGCAGAAACATAGGCAGTCAAGGACAATCGGAGTACCCCCTTCGTCAGTCGGCAGTCCGGGCGCCGTGGTACCGCCTGATCAAGCCTCAAAAACTTTGATCAGCCGCTCCACCACACCGAACCGGAGAAGTTCGATGTTCTGGATGCTATCAGGATGGTGATTCCTGCTTGGAGCACTGATGTGAAGCCAGACACAATCAAAAAGTGTTTTGGTCACTGCAATATCCGTAAACTTCCTGACACAAGGGATGGGTACAGCTCATCGACGAGGAGCTGGTCGACCAGGATGTCGTTGCCGAGCTCCAGTCAAAGATCAGTAGACTGCGGTACCGCAACCCCATGGGCATCCACAACCTCCCCAACTTTCCAAAAGAAGACCTCGCCACATACATCCCAGACATTGACGAGGTGGTCGAGGACCACCTTCACCAGGAGGACGAAGATGCGAAAAAAACAATGACGATAGGGAGGAGATCGCTCCAGTTTCATCCATAGATGCTCAATCAATGATCTAGTCACTGGAGATTTACTGGGTGCAACAGACAGGCAACAATTACAAATTTATTTCTGCCTTACGGCAGATGAAGGATGCTGTCATCGTCCATAAGACTCTTCAGATGTTCCAGAAGAACATCCAGGATTATTTCCATCGCACATAGTAGGTACATTAGTATTAATTTTGTTACATATGGTATGCAGTGTTAGTTTACAAAAGTTGCGGGACCAATAAGTCTTATTAAATATCAGCTTATGGAGGTTTATTAGTTCGAGTATGGGGACGTACTTGGGACCGGCAATATATATATATATATATATATATTACGGAGGTTATTTGTTTAGACATTATCAGTTTAGACAGGTTCTACTGTATTTGGTTTGTTTCGTCACATTACACTTTTTGATGAAACCAACCAACTTAGCTTGGCCCGAAATCGATTCCGGTCCCGTAGTGAGCAGTGAACCACTCAACCACGTTCGGTCCTTTTTTGCCTTTATTAGAATTATTTAGGGTTCAGATTCCTTAATACGCTTTTAATATATATAATTTTTACTAAACCAAGGACTGCTTACTTGCCTCCCGAGCGCCTCTACGCTGATCTCGTAGAGCGCGCTTCTTCATGAAACAATCTCCCAGACTGTCAGGGGCTAACGGAAGGTACAACAGTCACCCCGGACAATTGGCCGTGCCTCCAACTCGTGTCAATTTTCTACAATACAATTTCTGTAAACTACTGTACGGTGAGAAAAACTTGAGAAGTTTGCGGAATCGTCGTCTATTTGATGGACATATCCGCGTGATGTATGCAAAGGAAGAGTAAAGACGTGTTATTGTCTTCAATGCCCGTGCTGCAAGTGCTTGTGATGCAGGAAGACATACGAATTCTTCAGTCACTAGTATGTCTCTTAAGATCTCATGTGTTCCTTCTGTCTGCCAGATTAAAAAACGCCTTGGTCGTTCACTTTATCACATGCGCGCGGCAAGCACATGACAGAACCCATCTCCAGCATATGTTATGAAAAAAAAATTCTAAAAGGATAGATTAAATCAGTTACATACACAATTATTTTTCCTTATAAATACAGTTTAAATTTGTACGGATAACATAATAATAGTGGCCAGGAATTTCGTACGCGCCCATCTGGCCTCACATCACTTCTCTCTTGTAAACATTCCAGACACACTTGAAGCTGCACCCCTTCAACCCTCGAGACGGTCAATTCTTCGCAAATTCTGCCACAGCACGTACTTGAGCCATTACATTCCTGCTAACATACCGAAGATATGCTGTGCCAGTCCTCTGTGCATCTTATTTACATAGCCAAGTCGTTTCTACTGATCACAAAGCCCACCACGATCAGCACTTTTATCGATCGGCACTGATCTTCAAGAAAACACTCCATCATTGCGAAAACATCAAGTGAATAGTTTCTGTCCCATTAGGAGCAGCTGTAGCGCCGTTTTTGGATAGGCAATTTGCTTCCGTAGTCTTCCAATCGGTCTTCGATCTGGCGCTTTTGGGCGCCGATCCTGCTTCGGCTTCCGATCCGAACTCTTCCGCTGTATCGTAGAATTGAGCGCAATTGCTGCCCTAGGCTCTAGATAGTTCGAATCGATAAATCAAAGGATGGATTCTTTGATGTAATAAACTTGTATGAGGACGAGTCCGATATAGGCTACGGTCTGTCTTTGGATCAGCAATCGGTATTTTTCGCTCGATTGGCTGCGATTAATGGGATCCGGGAGAGGGCGTCGATACTTCAAGGTAAACATCCCACCGTAGCGGCATTTAACATCTCGAACAACTTCCTGATCGAGGTCTAATAACTCGTTTGGGTCGCAGGATCCAGAAGATGTCCGGACCTCTTTGATCAGGCTAAACAAGCCTCTCATTAAATCCAGATGGTTGCCGGTAGTGATTGGCGCGGTGGATCGACCCTTTGGTTTGCCGATCATCTTGGGGCAGATGATCTTTTCACTGGATTTCCCTTCATAAAACTGCCTATCTTAAGTAGGTAGACTGTCCTATCTAGATCACTATCAGAAAACCTCTATGTTTTAGGGGTTCTTTTGTCTTCATACTTCGAGATCCAACAGCCTGTCCTTGGCAAATTTCTTAGTAAGATCTTACTGAATTCCCGTCATATCTTTGCTTACTTCAATTTTTCATATACATGGGAGCGAATCTCAACCTCTTCAACTGATTTCCACTTGTCCTATGTTAGCTTCGGGGTAATTTTCTGGTTCTGGAGGTGCTTCATATTTCCATTTGTTGAATATTTAAATCCGTGACAGCAAAGTGAAGAATACAGTTTCATATTCTTCAAAATGTGACTTCACTTTCATTGGTGGTATAGATTTAATGTGTACACTATCGTAAATCTACACGGATCTATATAATAACAGAATCCATGTCGTCATCGATGCGCGCTCCAGTATCTAATCAAATATCTCGATCAATTTATATAACAGAATGATGGTCGCGGTCCCGTACTAGTCGAATTAGAACTATACTATAAGTCGGACCTAATTGAATTGGTCTTTATCCGCATTGGTTATTACAAAAATAACAAATAGAGCTTATAAAAATGATCATCAGTTAGTACGGTTTTATAGCGAGTATAGCAATTTAGCCCACACTGCCTGCTCCCACATTAGCTCCCCCACCAATGCCACCGCAAGCAGAGAGTCCGCGTTCACAGCGAGACCAACTTGCTCGGGAGCGGCGAGCTCGATGACGTGAACTTGAGACGACAGAATTACAAGAAGAACGACTCCAATCTCAGGTAGCGACACAACTGCGGGGCGCTCCATTGGATTGAGGAGCGCCTGACGGGTCCCTTGCACGCCCACTCTTCACCATGTGCTGCGACCGTGGCAACGTGGCCAACGCCCGACCATTGGCACAGACACCAGAGTTGCTACGAACAGTGTTGATGGTGATCCACGACCAGACATTCAACGGACTGATCAACACAATTTCTGATGGAATTGTCGATGCTGCAAAGAACGCACATACTAGTTTGGCCACGGTGCAATCCTTGCCACCCGCAATGACGATGTGGCCGAGTTAAACACAACCGTCTTGGACATGGTTGTGGGTCTAGTACAAGAATTTTTCAGTGCCTACAAATTGACGATGAGAGGGTGCACACGCAATCCCGACAGAGTTCTTGAACCGTTTCGATGTGAATGGATGGCCGACACATCGACTGGCACTGAAGGTTGGCTCCCCAATCATGATCGTCATAATATTGATGCATCCAAAGGGCTTTGCAACAGCATGAGCCGCATTGTCCGCCGGTGTTCCGAACGTGTGATTGAGATTGAAGTCTGGAGGGGTGATCTGCAGAGTATTTTTGCCTTATCCCGCGCGTTGCGCTAACATCTGAGAAATCCAGCCTGTCATACACGGTCCATCGGAAGCGGTTTCCGATTGGCCTATGGGATGACGATAAACAAATCACAGGGACAGACGCTGCAAAAAATTGGCATATGTCTCACAAGGGCGTGTTGTCACATGGCCAGTTGTGCGTCGCCTTCTCATGGGCGACATCATCGGAGAGCATTTCCGCCTTTCGGAAGGTGAGTCAGCAGAACTACGACCAATGCTTAACGTCGATTATGACGCAACATTACGTTGAATGAGGTTGCAAAATCTCGCATGGATGGTAGCGGCCAATGTTCGAGATTGCACACGCAGTCGTTAGCAACAAAAAAACTCTTTTCTTTATGGTTTCAAAGTACATGTAGATATATTGTAGTGTTAATGAAATTTCAATGAAACAGTTTGTCGGAACGACGGGTACCATTCCCTAGTA
Organism: Peronosclerospora sorghi; assembly: GCA_026184515.1. Classification (NCBI taxonomy): domain Eukaryota; phylum Oomycota; class Peronosporomycetes; order Peronosporales; family Peronosporaceae; genus Peronosclerospora; species Peronosclerospora sorghi. The sequence continues at coordinate 5,835,085 of CM047592.1, read as the reverse complement.
CATATATAATGAATAATGACGTGACATACCACCGTTTCCGGCGAAACTTCACGCAGAATCGTGCCGTGGATGATGAACTCCACTTAATGTCCTAAAGCGACGCGGACGGTGTTCTATTTGTGAAGGTACCGATAGCACAAGGTTTCAACGCCTTACTCGAATGTCTGCTAACAATCAAGGCATTCTAGATACGACTGAGAAGAACTTGCGCAAAATGGGATTCGTATGTTGATTGTTGTTTCAAAAGCATCCATCCAGATGTCTGTGAGAATTGTCGTGCTAACATCGTCGCGTAACTTCAAAATGTTTCTGATGTTTAGGAAAAGTGACGTGGTAGCCCACTGCGATTGATGAGCTTCAATATCAAGTGGAACCGAACCGAATTTATAGCTTCTCGGTGCCATTAAAGATCGTTTGCACGATGGCGATCATGAACGAATGGAATCGCTAGCTAAGGCGGATATGCATATGGGTGATTACGGGAAACATGGAGGAAAGAGCTATCAACATTGGCTTTGAGTGCCGCTCGCTCAACAATGACCTGGATTGACACGTGATCAATACGTCCAAATACCGGAAAGGGGGCTCCATCCTACGAGAACGTGATACAATCTTTCAACCGATATACGACGATGATAAAATTTCTCCCCCTGTAGCGGCACCTTTGCGCTTATCATCACCATCGCATCAAGTTATTCTTGGGTCTTCGTTGCTGTTGCTACCAATAAAATGTACTCAGTAAAAAAAAAGATAGAAAACGTCCATTTCGTGCGAACTGGTCAAGCTTAGACCGTGTCCGGTCCGTATCTTGCACCGGATCTGGATGGTATGATTGAGTGTATCAGTAACGTTCACGGCGCGTAGTCGCTCAAAACATTTTACTGATGTTACATTTGACTAGCCGTCCGGATTTTAAGTGGAACGAATAATTATGGTGGATAGCTCTATACGAGGAGTATTAGCATAGACTTTCGGAATATTGTCTTGAATTCGGGTGGCCCGTCTTGTTGTGGACCAGTAATATCCTTTATATTGTGGGTGTGTATGGAAACTTATTTTATGGGTACTTGTTTCGTAGTGCTTTTCCAGTATTTCTTGACGTGAATGATCGTCACTCAGCACACGGAGACTATAAGACCAGTTTTAGTCAACAAATAATATGCACTATACATACTGTCCGCGATCGTATCATCAAACGAGTGATAAAACTGTCCCTACAAAAGAGGAGGTAAACGTGCCAATAGGTTGGACATGTCATTAGATGGGGGAGGTGGAACGGATGGAGTATAAGGGACCAAGATATATAGGTTGAAATAAGCTGTAATATCATTATTCTACTTGCAAGTTGTCCAAAAAGGAAATTTAGACTATTAATTCGTATAATCTATAATATACTTCAATATAATAAGACCGCCTGAATCTTGAGGCCGGATTTACTCGAATTAAAACTATACTATAATGTGGTGATGTGGCTGGAGTCTATGTTTAAGTATATACAAGTACCTATAAGGTGTGCACGGTATTTTGGCCGGCCATGAAGCAAGTTTTCGGTAATGAAGCCAGTGCTGAAGTAACTAAGTAGTAGCAATGTGAACAGGCACTTGAAGTAGGTATAGGACTTCGTAATATTTTAATTATAATCAAATTTCCTCCCTTTTGAAGAGTCGTTTTCCAACCAACCAAAATCTTTCCAACCTATACTAAAGCTAAGTACATCCCGAGGAAGCCCTCAAGTGAACGCGTGTTAAGGCGTGATAAAGATCCTTTGCGATTACCTAAGCTAAGGGGCAGCCTGAGTGTTACCAGAAAGTGTCCATTTTAGGTAATTTTGTATTAAGGTTCGGACGTAAGTATCAAGAACCTGGGAAGTATAAGCAAGAGAGGTGTATCGTATCGCTTCCTTGTGTTGTTTTTGAGGAGAAACCTCGAAAATTTAAGTTCCTTCACGACAACTGGTGCCGCGACCCGGGACTTCACGTCGACTTAATATAATTTCACATAAAAAATGGCTTTATTGTCTACCGAGGGAGAGAAAGAGCTGGTTTTTAAGTTACAGCGCTCTCAGGAAGACCGTGAGATAACATACACTTTCTCTGAGGCCTGTGCAAGGATGGCACGATACCAACGACATGTATTAAAGTTGCCTGGGGGCTCACATAGTTGGTTTTCACTATATGAAATCCGCAAGGTGGCAAAAGCTGCCCCTAACCTTAGAGTCAGTGAAGATCTTACTTCTTTTGGAGGGTTGAAAGAGTCAATTGAAGCTATAGAAACGCTGCTTCAAAATTGTGGCTATGAGTTTGTACGACGGGAAGAATTTGATGCTGCATGTGATTTCAATCTGTATCGTACCGCAGAAGATATTGGCCTGATGGTGTCACTATTATTAGCGGAGAACCAGTGGGAAACATCCTTGATGGTTTACTGGAAAGAGGCTACTGACATCATACCAACTTACTACATTGTGGCAGACACCACCCACACCCCGGTGAAAGAGTCTAAACCACCGGACATGCAGAAGTTGTGTGATGACGATGAGTTGGAAGATACTAAGGATTGGAAGCCACAGCATGGCCGTCGAGTAAGAAAAAAGTTGGAATTTTCCTCGGATGAGGACGAGATCATGTCACCACGATCAGTGTCGCAGCAGCAGGACCAATTGGTGGCAAATTTAGTCCAATTGATGCAAGATGGACACTTAAATTTGGAGGAATTAGCGAAAATCACCGCGACTCTGTCAGCTAGTCGCACGCCGGATACTACTAGAGGGACGACTAGTGCACCATACCAAATATCGGCGGTTCCAGAGAGGGCATATCCCAACCCGCCGAAAGCATCAAGATATGGCATGTCAAGTGGGAAGCAAAACACATGGACATCATCTGGTCAGCCTGTCACAGCCATTATCCAGAACACAGAGATCAAGACATTTGACGAAAATAGACAAGACGCTGGGAGTGCAAGGGCATGGGTGACAAGAGTTTTCCATGTAGCAAACATTTCACGTTGGGATGACGGTCAACGGCTAGGGATGTTTGTGGATAGCTTGAAGAACACATCATCTTGATGGTACGAACAATTGGCGGATACGGTGAAGTATGATTAGGATGCCGTAATAGATTTATTTCAGCGAAAGTTTTGCGTGGACAAAGTGTCTCCTCGGGTCATGTATTCTAAATTGACCCAGAAACAAGACGAGCCGGCAACTACCTATCTATACCGGCTAATATGCCGTGGCGTTACGAGCTGGAATGGATTTCCGAGATGTCTATAACGCCTCAGTGTTGGAAGAGCACATCCAGCAATTCTTTGACACTATTCATGATCGTGTCATACAAATGCAATATCAGCATATGACTTTAAATAATATTGAAGAATTGGAAAGTTTGTTGACGAATCATGAAGCACGTTTGAAAAGGACAGGAAAGAAAGTGACTGCACGCAAGAGTACCGAAGTGGTATATGAGGATGCGCAACCCAGTGTACACGTGATGGGCGGAGAAGTACATGCCATGCAGCGGTCACGCTCTAATTATGACGACATAGGTGCACGAACGAGTGCATCTAATAACAATGATGGGGGCGTGGTGTGTGAACATTGCAATCGAAGAGGACGCGATAAAGACAAATGTTGGAAATTGCAGACGTGTGAGCATTGTAAAACAGTCGGTCATGATGTGAAGTATTGTCGGAAGTTCATCGAGGAGATGGCCGAGATGCGTAGCAAGTTGAAGTCCGGGGAACTAACCAAGGACCAAGTGGTCGCACAGTTAAATGCCTAACCCCACAGTGCGTTGCAACCACGTCGAGAGAAAAGGGGGGGGTCATGTCGAGCAATGTGAAAGCAACACCGCGTTAACCCTTATGTGTAAAAGAAACCAAGAAAAACGATACATTTTGCATGGAAAGATCACTCACTATGGACGAGAATCAAGAAAAGAAGAAATTACAAGAAAAAACGAAGAAACAAGTTACATTTGAAGAAAAAGAAGAAGAGAAAAAGAATACGTCAGCGACTAATGAACCAACAGATGTCTCGTCTTATGTCACGTTGGTGGAAAAAAGAGAGGGAGAACGATAAGGGTGGCAACAGGTGCCCAAGACAACGCAGCCGGCAACGCAAGTATATGTGAAAGGAGCAATTGACGATTTGGAATTGCCGTTAATGTTAGATTCTGGCGCGAAAATTTCAGTATTGCATACCAATGTGGCGAAGATGTTACAAATACCAGTCCGGATGTTTGATACCCCGACTAGTTTTTGTGGCGTGACAGAAAGTACCATTGGCGCAATTGGTTTGGCCACTGTCAAGGTTCGGATGGGCCCATCTGTTAGTTTTAACTGTGAGATGTGGGTATCCAACATTGACTCGCAAGCTTTAGCGATACTTGGAACTGATTTCTTGGTGAAGGCGGGGGTAATTCTGAATATGAAAGACCAAAGTTGTCAGATTCCCAACGAAAATCCGCTACCATTAATGACTCAAGAAGATCGACTTTCCGAAGAATACAGGAAAGTATATGAACGAATTATGGGGAGTGCTGGTATGACGATTAATTGGACCAGTGTACATGCGGTACAGACGGTTGGGGAACCCCCCCCCCCTCTGTATATGTGATGGATGCTATAGACCCATTGAAGGTAGATCGGACAAAATTGGAAAGGGAGGTCTACCTGCATGAAGGGGTGGAGATGTCGGTTGAATCTATGGAAGAACAGTTGGCTCTTATACCTGAAGTGGAGCAAGATCCGAGAACGTCACCTGATATGGCTCACGCGGATATAGGAGATCCAGGGATCACCACCAAGGAGCAAGAAGACCAGTTACGGTCATTGTTATACAAGTATGCCGATGGATTCATAAGCTCTGGTGATGCGCTACCGCCACCGGCCAAGGGTGCGGTATGTGATGTAGGTGTTGGAGACAATTCGCCTATAGCCAGGAAAGCGCGCAAGGTACCAGACCACCTCCTACCAAAGTTGTACGAGTTAATACGAGGCTTGTGCAAGCAGGATTAATTCAGTACTCGGAGTCAGCTTGGGCATCACCAATCGTGATGGTGTTAAAGAGAAATAAAACATACATACGATTGTGCATTGATTATCAAGCTGTGAACCAAAAGATGAGACTGATGGTGTATGCCATGCCTCTGATAGATGATTTGTTGGATAACTTTGAAGGGATTAAGTGGCTATGTTCAATGGATAACGCGAGTGGGTATTGGGCTATACCTATGACGAAAAGGACTCGGTTAATTACCGCTTTAATTTTTCCGCAGGACAATTTGAATGGCTTCGAATGCCACAAGGGTTGAAGAATGCGCCGCAGATATATCAGCGTATAGTTGACAATGCCTTGTGGACAATGGTCCGACGCTCACAACAGATGGGGTTGATGTGCAAGATCATGAACTTTGATACCGCCATGGATATCGATGATAATGCTATATATGTCCTAGAGACAGACGTACCCCTATCACACTATGTGTTTCATAATGGCCAAGTGGCGGACACTGAGGAGCGACCTATCATTGGGAGGCGCTCATACATTGATGACATTACGTTTGGTGCGAATAGTTGGGATACGCTATGTTTAATGCTTTAGAACCTTTTGGAGTCGTTCAAGTATTGGATAATCACCATAAGCTTACCCAAGAGTGCATTTGGGAAGCACAGTGTAGAGTTTCTGAGTCATCGCATATCTTCAAAGGGAATTGAAGCGTCCCCGCGCAATTTAGAATCAATTAGTAATATGGCTTTTCCACGGACATTAAAGGGGGTTCAGATATTCACTTGCAGTCATATACTATCTAAGGTTTATCGACAATTTCGCAACGTTAGCGGCCTCACTGTATGAATTAACGGACCTGCAGTTAAGGGACGGTACTCAATTGGAACATGCTGAGAAGTCTTTTGCATCTGTTAAAGCCACGGCTTGTTCATGCACTGTTGCTACGACATATTGAGCGTGCAATGCCACTAAGTATAATTTTATACACCAATACGTGGTCATTTGGAGCTACAGTGTGTCAAGAGCACGATGGGATCTTGAATCCGGTAAGATATGTCAGTAAAGTGTTCAAGGATGCGTAGACCCGATATACAGGAGCTGAACAGGAGGTGCTGGCTTTGATGAAGACGTTACATGACGCTAGTCATACTTTATTTGGACAACATATAACAGTATACGCAAGGTACTCCACGATGTGATGGCTATTCACGTCTAAAAGTTTAACTGGAAGAGGAGTTCAATGGGCGGTAATGTTATCCCCATGGTCGTTAGAGATCATAAGAATGGACCATGAAGGTGTTGGTCTACCCGCATTATTGGCCACATCGATAGTGCCTATAGAAAAAATGAATGAAGTATTAGAGGATATCGCTCCACTAAAGACACTGAGGATACGCCAATTATTAGACCAATGCCAGGTTCGCGTCGCCAAAGTACTGGATATGTCTTGTCGTTTGATGGTGCAGTACGGATGAAAAATGATCCTAAAGGCATTTTGGCATGATAATATGGGAGTTACCCACCTGGGAGGTTATAGCGGCTGAATATGGAATTCAGGATAACCTCACTGTGAACGACAGTGAATATCATGGGCTGATCGGTGCATTACAACTTGCGCAAGTACATCATATAAAACGGGCAATAGTGTGCGGGTATTCGAGATTGGTGATCGGACAATTTAATTGAGATTTACGAGGTAACCAGGCTTCGTTATTGGTCTGGCTAAACAGAGTGCACTCGCTGGTTGAAACTTTCGAGCCGATTAGTTTAGTGCATGTGGCACGCAAGTATAACCAAGCAGCAGATTTCCTTACACAGTGAGCCATGAAAGAACAGCGATCAGGGAAGATTACAAGTGATCAACAAATGAAGGATCTGAAAATGTTGAATATATTACCAGAGTTGTTATATGCAAATGTAGATAGTCCTCGAGAAAGGGATAAGAGTGAGGACTCTCCGGAGGAGATTGCCAAATCGTTCGACGACTTCAGAAGTAATCAAAGTAATGAGGCACAAGTGGATACCATTGAAGTCACTGTTTGGGAGGATGGTGGATATCGATCACCACAAGTATTTGTAATCACTCGAAGCATGCGTAAACCGGAGAAAGGACATCATCAACACTAAGGAAGTGAGACCGTGGAACAAGGGGCGGAAATAGAAGATGAGATGCACCCTGTAGAGGACGGTACCGTTGGATCGAAACAAGGCCAAAAAGGTGCAGAAGAGGACCCTTATGAAACGGCGCCAGCCATTAGACTTGAGCGAATGGCATCGGCTCAGAATGATGACGATTGGTGTGGAAAGGTTATAGATATATCTGAAAGGAGAAGATGACAAGATAAACTCCGCCATCGAAAGGAAAAGGGTAGCTCGACACGCGATGATGTATGTACTGGACAGTGAAAATATTCTTTATTACATCGCTTGCACATGAAGTGGAACTGGAGATCAAGTGTGACGATTGGTAGTACCAAACATATTACAAGAAGATGTGTTACATGCCTACCATGTTGAGATTGGTAGTGGGGCACATCAAGGGGCTGGAAAAGTATATGAGCGGTTGAAGTCCAAGTATTATTGGAGAGGTATGTATGCCCATATTGAAAATTATGTTGCAGCGTGTGAAGATTGTGCCACGGCTAAAGGAAAGCCAAAATACCAGGTTCGCACTAGCGGCAATATTGTGGCGTCAAGACCTTTTCATATTTTGGCTATGGGTTTTGCATTACCGCTGCCGCAGACCACTATGGGTCATCAAGCACTATTGTGCTTTATCTGTTTGTTTTCCGGATATGTGATCTTTATTCCAATGAGCACCACTACAGACCAGGATGTGGCAGAAGCGTATGGGAGTTTACAAGAGATTTGGAGCGCAAGAAATGCTGAGACATGATCGAGACCCCAGGTTTATGAGTTCGGTGTTCAGGAGATTTAATCGAATGTTGAAGCAGAAACAGAGACCTACATTAACATATCGGTCACAGGCCAACGGTAAACAGGAGAGCTCGGTGCAGATAGTGATCAAGGCAATAAATTGCTATATAACGGATCCACAACAAAGAGATTGGGATGAATATGTTGCGCCATTGGAGTTTGCGTTAAACACTTCGGTGGATCTACAACATCATCAAACTACGTTCTACTTGGTACATAGATGGGAACGTCGAACTACGATGGAGGCGATGGTACCACTGAAAGATCAGTCTGTCATGGAAAAGATGCACTAGATTGGAGATTAGCCGTGAATAAAAGGCACATGGAAGCTCAAGCGCAGGCAGCCATCATTCGAGAGCAACTGGATAAAGAGAGAGCCCAACGTCATAACGAAAGAGTTAAATCGAAATTATGTTCGAATACAAAAAGTCGCTTACCGCCCTGGAGAGTTAGTCTGGCTGTATCATGATTTGGTCAAGCCAGGGTTAGTAAGAAAGTTGGCTCACTTATGGCATGGCCCATATGTGGTGGATGAACGGGTGAACTATATGGTGTATCGGTTGGTGATACCAACAACTGAGAGTCGGATATTCCCACTAGTACATATTGCTAGGCTGAAGCCCTACATCAACAAAATGAGAAGGACCCGTGAAAAGATTCACACTAAGGATGCATTGGAGTTAGATGAAGTATTACTTCCAGAAGATTCCTGGTATGAACCTGGCAGAGACGATGAATGGGAAGTGGAGCGCATAGTAGATTGTCGAGTGAAACAGCGGACAAGAAACGGGAGTCGGATGAAAGAGTACCTTATCAAGTGGAACAATACCGATGAGATGACGTAGGAGCCCGAAGAAAATCTTTCGTGTACCATACTCTTGTATGAGTTTGTTGCGCAGCGAGCTTGGGAGAATCGGCATTACGCAGCCCAGACGGCAGAAGAGGACGTCACTGAAGGGGAAGTGTAGAAGCCTCATCAGAGGAGAAGAGCGAAGAAGAAATACGACGAAAAGAAAAAAGGAGATAACAAGAAATCGAAAGAAACAAGAAAAAGAAGCCCCAGAAAATGTAGCACATCCCTATCACGGGCCCATGTTGGTTGTGATGAGTATAATGCGGACCCTAGTTGGTTGCATTAGGGAGAATCAGATAAGACAAACAAAAAAATATAACAAAGGACGCATGTTCGAACAAAATTGGAAGATGTTGGAATTTATGGGTAAATTACGTGACTAGCTATGTTGAATGGAGCTATATAGATAAATAATGAAAATGATATAAAAAGTGAGGTCATACGGGCTCAATGAATTCATGATGTGGTGTGGAGATGATACGAAGAGATACCTATTACGGTCTAAAAGGTGAAAAACCTGTACATATAACATTAAACACGACAATGTAATGACGAATCAACGCAAGATCGTACAAAGAGATACCTCACGAGGTCCTAAGGGTGCAAAACCTGTACGGCAGCAACAAGATGATACGAAGAAATACCTATCACGGTCCAAAAGGTGAAAAACCTGTACATCCAACGTAAAAACACGACAAAGTAATGACAAACCAGCGCAAGATCGTACGAAGAGATACCTCACGAGGTCCTAAGGGTGCAAAACCTGTACGGCGGCAACAAGATGATACGAAGAGATACCTATCACGGTCCAAAAGGTGAAAAACTTGTACATCTAGAACAACATGATATGATAACACCTGTGCGTAGACGAATCCCGTACGAAGAGATACCCAATGAGGTCCAACCGGTGCAAAACCTGTACGGAGAGGCACAACGTGTGAAGAAAAAACAAGCGAGCCACAGGGGCGTTAAACCTGAGTGTCGATGGCGGCTATGCGAAGAGACACCTAGTTGGGATGTCAGCGGTGTGAAACCTGCATAGCAACCTCGAAAGACACAGAAGAGAAACAAAATAATGACTGAGCTCAAGCAGTAACAGCAGAGCCTAAGTATGATGAGGCAGGAGGCGAATGTATAAAGTTTCCCTCAGAAGTGTAACGAAGCGAGTGAACCACCCGTTACACTAAGAAAGGTGATACATATCAAGGGAAGAAGAAAAGGTTAAAATGCTAGGGGTGGAGGGACAATCACCGGCTGTAGTCATACATGACAAGCTGTTGGAGATCAGAGTGCACGTGTGGGGGTTTGAGGACGCGCGGAGCACCTGTGGAGGCTGAGCATGGCATACCTGATTTTGAATGAAATTATAACGGGACTTTCAAGTGGGGGTTTTGGCCAATCACGGGAAGCCTGACCGTTCACGACAGGCCTGGATAAGTAAGCGGATGGTCGTTCACGACAGGCCTGGATAAGTAAGCGGATGGCCGTTCACGACAGGCCTGGATAATTATGCATTCCTGGATAAGTACGTAGATGACCGTTCACGACAGTCCTGGATGATTATGCATTCCTGGATAAGTACGGGGATGACCGTTTACGACAGTCCTGGATAAGAACGTAGATGACCGTTCACGACAGTCCTAGATAAGTACGCAGATGACCGTTCACGACAGTCCTGGATAAGTACGTAGATGACCGTTCACGACAGTCCTGGATAAGTACGTAGATGACCGTTCACGACAGTCCGGTATAAGTACGCAGATGACCGTTCACGACAGTCCTGGATAAGTGCGCAGATGACCGTTCACGACAGTCCTTGATAAGTACGTAGATGACCGTTCACGACAGGCCTTGATAAGTACGCAGATGACCGTTCACGACAGGCCGAGATAAGTAAACAGGTATACGTCTGTACACAAGAGGATTTTTGGACCGTTCACGACATGACCGTTCACGACAGTTAAGTATGAGAAATGTGATTGTTAACGACATGACCGTTCTCGACATGACCGTTCATGACATGACTGTTCACGACAGTTAAGTATGTGGAAATGTGATTGTTCACGACATGGCCGTTCACGACATGACCGGTCACGACATGACCGTTCACGACAGTAAATTTCAGAGTGTGATTGGTCTAAAAGGTGGGTATTATAAACGAATCACAGTTTTTGACTCGACAAAGCTCCGAGGATTCGCTTACGACGGGAGCGTTCGCGACAGCCAACGTCACGGATTTGATCAAGTAGACGCATAATAGAATTTTATACTATACCAGTGTTGGGCTAACTCCGTGGCGCACTAGTCTCAAAGAAGTTAACTTTTGGAGAGCCATCAAGCGAGCGAATTGGAACGACATAAGATGGATAACGTGGACACGATACAAACATTGTTGAGACTGAGAACGTCAGGAGAATCAGCCAGGGAATATAACACAGTGAGGATGGTGCCAACATCTCAGGGGGTGCCCCTCGTAGTACATCCGAACCGCAACCTATGACTAAGCGAAAGTCTTCCCATACATGCCCTCCTAAATGGACCAAGAAGGAGAAGGATGTGTTGGTACGTATACAATGCGAGAGTGAGGATCGGACGAAGCCAGTTTCCTAGATAATCGACTTATACTACCAACGGTGTCAATTAAACGGATGGACCAAGAGAACTGAAGCTAGTGTTGAGATTATGCTAAGGCGATTAGGATCTAAACGAAAACAAGATAATGAGTGGACTGAAGAAGAAGTGAAGTGGTTGACAAGTCTAGTGGAACAAAAGGCCAAGATCACTCACATAGTGGAACGGTATCCGGTGCAATTCCCACAAGCTAAGAAAATACGCACCAAAACATCTGTACAAAAAAGATACAAGACTTGCGCCAGGAGAATAAAGGAAAATCCCGAGTACTACCAGACGGAAATGATAGCCAAGGTGAATGCAGAAAAGGTGGCAAGAGATGGACCCCACAAGAGGATATCATATTGGAAGAGGCGATCGAACGTGGGGAATGGATGTGAACTTAGTTGCTAAGAAGTTACATGATGCGTTAAAAACGGGAAGATCCAAGTATACGCCGAGATCATGTGAAGAGATCAGACAAAGACTCCGTCGACTAAAATGTAGAGCACAGAACGCCGAGCACGCCTTTATAAGGCCATTTCTTCAGTTGGAACAGGAAATTTATGTGAACGTCGAGGAAGAGCAAAGTATTATGGATTTTGTGATACCAGGGAGCCCAAGTTCATCATACGGAGTGGAAGGGGAGTCGGAAAGTGTGGCAAAGGTTGTGGTGACTCAACTTAAACTACAGAGAATGTCGGCTGAAGATGTCAATATGTCCAAAGATGTGGAGCTTGAAGGTACAGTGGAAGAAGTAAAAAATACAAACTCCGGTGAAATCTTCGAACGGCAGAAAACGTTGAATGAAAGACCATTGGATCCAGCACCTAGCGAGGGACAATTTGACAGCACCCTAAATGGTGATGGAGAATCAAGAGGAGACATCTCCACAGCCATATATTTAACAGAATCCACGGAAGATCCAATTCGAGTCTTCATGAAGATAATGAAGAAGAGCCAATAACCAACGAAGATGAGCTGCCGTATAGACAAGATTTAAGTGGTCCAGAAGAGGAATATAAGTGCGTCTCAGAAGATATAGACCTGCCTTCAAGCACAGTGCATACCCATGAGGAGATGTGTGGGGAAGGTCTGAACAACCTTAATCGCACATCATCAGGAGTGGAAGAGGAGTCGGAAATGCAACAGATGTTGTGCTGACGCAACGTGAACTGCAAATAATGTCGGCTGAGGATGTTAATATGTGCAAAGATGTGGAGCTTGAAGGTACAGTGCAAGAAGTAAGAAATACAAACTCTGGTGAAATCTTCGAACGGCGTAAAACGTTGAATGAAAGAACATTGGAGCCAACACTAAGCAAAGGACTATTTGACAGCACCCTAAATGATGATGGAGAATCAAGACGAGACATCTCCATAGCCATAGACTTAACAGAATCAACGGAAGATCAAATTTCGAGTCTTCATGAAGGTAATGGAGAAGAGCCAACAACCAAAGAAGATGAGCTGCCGTATAGACAGGATTTCAGTGTGCCAGAAGAGGAACTCAATTGCGTCTTGGAAGATGTAGACCTCCCTACACGTACAATGCAGAACTATGATGAAATGTGTGGGGATGTTTTGAACAATTTTACTCCGATGACTGATATTAATGCAGAGACGCTCAAGACGGTTGTACAGAGGAAAGAGGAATATCGAAGCTATACGTTTAAGGAAGGTCTGCTCACAGCAGAGTGTCGAGAATTAGCGTGGCATATTATATGTAAACCTGACTCAACGACAAGGCGAGTGATAACGCGTATGTCAGATATTGAAAGGAATTGATGTTGTAACGGGGTTACATTCGAGTTACATATAATGTTGGTGTACATGAGTACACTACGGTTGAGGTCAGTATTGACCGGTTTGAAAGGTTTTGAACCTTTGGTTATTTTAACCAATCAGGGCAGGGTCCCTTGGTGTGGTGGTGTGTCAGCCATCCACGTGTCGGTACACAGGTGTGTACACTACATTTTAGCTAGGTACGAATTTGGAATATTCTACTTAGTATTACATATAGTTTATCTTAGTTTAAATTAATTTTGACTAATTACATATTAAATATATTCAGTTTACATTCCAATCTATCTTGCAGACGTGCGATCTCGACCGGTCGAGCGCGCAGTGAGTGTCGTAGGTAAGAGGGAGCCCTCCCTTTACTTACATCCCGTAAAGGGAATACAGCCGTTAAGGCTAAGTAGTAAACCAACCCGGGAATCTTGGCCCCGAGTAGGAGAGTTCTCCTACTAAGCCCTTTACAAAGGCGTATCGGCTAAGTAGCGGTAGATACCGCTTTAAGGAATAGGCTTCCTCTGTGCGCTAGTCGCACCGTGCGTATACGCACCGGCTACATCTGGTAGCACTTGTAGTCAATTAAACACTTGTGTTGGTAGACTAGGCATCCTCTGCAAAGGATGAATCAGGACGATTGGGATAGTTTGACCCTCGTCCAGCAGGAAGCCTTTAAAAGGATGTTACCCTTAACGGGGGAAGAAGGCATGAAGCTCCTAGTGGAGCAGGGCCTTGAGGCCGTAAAGGCAAGGGTAAATGCCCTTATCGCTCATGAGGCGAGTTGTAGTGGAGGTCATTCCACGGGGGTGCGCCCTCCATTATCGTTCAAAATAAAGGAGTTCACCTGGGAGAAGGGTGACAACCTTTACGTGTGTTTGCGAGAGGTCGAAACGGCCTTCGCCACAGCGAATATGACCGCTGATCACTTGCAAGTGGGACTTGCACTGACCCATCTTACGGGCAAAGCCCGTACATGGGCGTTTACGTGTCAGTATTTGGTCACGACCGTGTTCCCGAACTGGGGAGTCCTTAAGCGAAAGCTTATGGACAGGTATTCAACGCCTGATCTGGTTTTCCAGAATCAACTGGCGTTCCTGAGGTGCCGTCAAGGCACTAAGGACCTGGAGATATCGTTTGTGGAGTTTCACGAGCATATTGGGTCCTTACGCGGACATATTGGCTTGTTTTAATATTGGTTGGAAACTAGACCGGTTTTGGTCTTATTCGTATTGGTCAGGGGCTAGACCGGAACGGTCGGTCTACCCTCTATTATTTCGTATTGGTCAGGTCTTGATCGTTTGGAAGATCGAACTATTGGAAGTTATCTCTTGGAAGTGTTTTTGGTCTGTTTGTGTCTGGGGTGAAGAGTTCCGCCCCAGAGATACCTACCCACATCGGTCTTCTATATTCAATACCGGTTCGATCCAATCTGCGATCCCGATCCACCGAGTGTGTAACTAGCTCATTCCATCGGGTACACAAGGTGAGATGGACACTAAACAATCGGACCAAGTGGGTTCTGATGACGACCGGTCGTCTTCTTGCAGCGGACGATCGTACCAGATCTCGAGTGGTGGTCCGCGGAGTACCCCCTCCGAAAGTTGGAAGGCTGGGCGCGATGGTGATAGTCAGGTTATTGATGCTAATGTTTTCGATTTCGAACTTGACTCCACCACAATGGTGCGTGTACCCGGATCACTTGGTGATCGTGGATATCACCGTGCTGATATTCCATCAAAAATTGGATTCGAAGATTTGAATGATTTGAATATGGAGTCGTTCTGGAGAGGACGTAAGGAAAGGCTATCGCCTTATGTTCTCGTTGTTGATAAAGATGGCGAAGTCCGATCTGGCCTGGCGGAGGACCAGATCGGGATTAATAAGTTTTTTCCTCCCCAAAAGGCTCCCACCGGAGCCGATCGGGACTATAGCAGGTCTTGCTATAGTTCCGGAAAGGATCAGGACCTTGGTCCTGATCCTATGTGTATGAATGAAAAAATTGATGGAAAACTAAAAGATGAAAATTACTTGGAGGCTGACTGGAACGATCCGGTCTACCTCCCTAAAGTCCCCAAGGTACCCAAGGTGCCCAGAAAAGGGCTGGGAATGCCACCCGACGAAGACGACTTCGAAGAAAAGTCGAAGGTCGGGGATGAGGCTATCACCGAACAAGACCTGGACAAGATGCATTATGTTTTTGAATTGAAGCGATTTGTTCGCCAAAACCAGGTCTTTCGGGCGTTGGACCTCCATAGCTCCGACCGTCTTCTCGGTCCCACTACCGAGCCGATCCAGAGTGATCGACCATTACTGCTCATCAAGAATTTGGTGGAGATGTTGGCGGAGGTTGGCATTAAAATGCAGAACCCCGCCGGTGTCAATAAATTGTTTGAATTTGATGCTTGGAGACTGGAGGCGTCGATGTCGGACCTCCACGACCGTTTGGTGCCACTGGTGGGGGCGGTTCGCCGCCCAACTCCCACCACGGCAATGAAGGTCGCCGAAGCCTCACAGAGCTTGTTGACATTGGTTCCGATGATGAATCGATCTACCAGTCTCCACCGGCTTCTAACAGCTCATCCGAGTTGGAGACCGGTGTCGAGCGGATGACCATGGGGGTGGACCATGCCCGGTCTGAACAAAAAAAGGACATGCGGCAGCAAGGGGCTGTTTGCCAGTCGGGGCTCCAGCAAGCCCCACAGGCCTCAGTTCCACAAAAGGAGGGTATCAACACGTTTCCCATGACGCCAGACAAAGTCCAAGCCATGTTTGAGACGATGATGCAACGTTTCATGGAAGAACGGGCTAGACCACCAATGCGCCCACATGTCCAAGACCGGTATACCTGTCAAGATGTCAATGTTTGCAAAGATGTGGATATGGAATCGGTAACATCTATGGATAAGCCTATTAGAAGTGATAAACCAACCGGCAAGGGAAGGCGCAAGCCGCAACCGTCAAGACTGCGTAGACCAAGCAAGACAAGTGACTGTGATATGGAGTCGGTCGGCGGTCTTGACGACCATGGTGGGTCATATGGTACAGGCGCAGGCAAGGTGCGCAAGGCTAACCTATCCTCCACTACTGCCTACGACTTTGGATCTGCTGCGATTCCGCGCATCCGTATGGCCGCGACGACCGACCTCAAGGACTTCACCGGCAAGGATGCTGATGAAGACCAGGCCCGGTCTTGGTTCAGTCGGGTCAAGTCTGCGTTCCTGCGAGACCAGACCCCAAAAAGCGAATGTTGTTTAATCTTCCGGGATTTGTTAAAAGGACCGGCTGCGAACTGGATTCAACAGTTGGGTCGGGCGTCCGTTCTGACTGGGACCTGTTATGTGCGGAGTTTGAAGGTTAATATTGTAACTCCGGATTTTCGAGTGCCCGCAAGTACCACCATATGCAGAAGCGGGCCGACGAAACACCGATAGAGTATTTGCATCGGTTGAACGTGGCTGCACTTCGCGCCGGCATAACAATCAACGAGAATAACCCGCCGAACGGTGCCGCCTCAGAACATGTGGGTCACTATATTAGTACCCTTGACGATCAAGAACTGGCGGACCAGCTTACTCTACTGCGTCTTAAGGATGCGGGCGAAGTCGAACAGACCCTGCGGACGTTACAACAGTCGCGTAGTATGAGAGCGAATACCGCTGGTGGATCAGGTCGCTATCGTTCCAAGACCCAGACCGATCCGGTCAAGAGACCTTGGACCAGACCGACCCGAGCGGTCAAGGCAATTGTAGCTGATGACAGCACGGGGTCAGAAGGGGAAACTGGAAGTCCATCCAGCCAGGAGTCATTGGATGAAGACCAGTATCGTTACGTCTATGTTGCGGGACCTGCCCCGAAGACCAAGTCGAAGTCCGACCAGGTGGACCGGAAGGTAAGGAACGGAAGCAAGTCCGATCCAGACCGACCTCGTCAGAAGTGCTCCCACTGTGGGTCGAGCAAACATGACGGTCCAAACTGCTGGAAGAAGATGGTGTGCAAGAAGTGCGAGAGACGCGGCCACCCGACGGACCATTGCCTCTTCGTATGCAAGTCATGTGGAGAGATGCACGAGGCCGGCCACTGCAAGATTGAAGAATTTTTTAACATGATGCGCAAGTGATACGTGCCGGACAAGCACGCGGGGATGCTGCCGACGGAAGCAGAAAAGATGTTAAACTAGAACGCTCGCCAGGTTGGAATCTGGATCGAGCCGAGCGTTCTACGGTTCACATCTATGCATATGTCGTCAAGGAGGATAAGACCGACAATACACGTTCTATTACAAATTGCGTCGACCGAGACCATCCGGTCTACAGTCCGAATACCGATGAGTACTCCCGGACTAAGGTGGTTATGCAGTTGGACTTGCTGCCTGGAGAATCCCGCGGGTACTGGAAGTATCACGCACCTGATAAATGGTTCAAGCAGGCGAAAGCCTGCGGCAAGATTAATAAGCAGAAAGCGACGATGTTGTTCGACTTTGGAGCTGAAGTATCGATAATCGACTCCGCCTTTGCTCGTAAGGTCGGATGTCGTATAGACGATACCCAGAGACAAGAATGCGTCGGGATCGGCGTGACCGACGGAAGAACGCGTGTGAAAATTACTTTGTCGGGATCGCTGGTCTACTTTTTCAGCGCTTGGGTTGGCAAGTTGGCTGGACAGGACGCTTTACTAGGAATGGATTTCATGGTCCCAGCTGGTATTCGCCTAGACCTGACACATGGAGTGCTTACACTCCCGGATGAGGTCCAGGTCCAGTTGGCTGGTCGAAGACCTCTGTATGGTTCGTATACCGATCTGGTCCGGTGGGACCAAGACCTCACTATCCCAGTTGGTCGGTCTGCCGATACCCCGGTCGAGAAAGGTTTTCGTTCGAGGAAGTTGTGGTTGACCAGGGGCGATCGGTGGGTCTCGACCTTCGTAATGAGTGCTGGTCGACGTGATTTTGTCCTTGTTACCAATATCGGTGACAAGCCGCTGACACTGGACAATAACACTATTGTCGGCATGTGGTTAGCAGAAGGGAAGGTACCAAGGAAGATGGGGTTCGTCTCGATTGGGTCGAGGCGGTATGGCGAGTGGCAAAACCTGGCGTACCAATCGACCACCAATCTTATCAGCGATGATGGGTCGGTGGAAGAGGATACCTCACCTTTAGTGGAAAGACGAAGTTATGTCACCCCAAAAAAGATGTTGGTCGGAAGAAAGGCGCCGCAGTCACCAGGAACGGTGGACCATCATGTAGACGAGCCGAGGCTATTCAACGTGGTGTCAGCACAAGACCAGGCGACAGCGGAGCAAGAAACGGAAGAAGGGGAACATGAAGTTGCTAGGTCGGACCATGACGGTATTCCTAATCAGACCGATATCAGTGAAGGACAGCCCGTCGATCAAGACCAGGGGCGTTCAGCCGGTCCAGATGGTCTAGGTGATATCACCCCAGAAGATGAACAAGTCTGTATACATGAAGGCGGGGAACAGTACATTCAGGAGCTGGAAAGCCAAATGGCAGTTCTCCCTGAAGTGTCTGCCGACTCGCCCGAAGTTACAATGGATGATTTACAAGTGGGTGATCAAGACCTTAACAGTCCAGACCAGATCGAGCAGTTGAAGAATATCATATGGAAGAAAAGACATCTGCTTATCGGAAAGGGCAACGCCTTACCACCTGCAGCCCGTGGTGCGATTTGCGATATTGACGTTGGAGATGCCAAGCCGATTGCTCAGCGATGTCGACGCGTGGCGCCACAGTACCGGGAAAAGCTTTCTGATCTTATCAAAGGACTGTTGGCTACCAAGATTATTAGACCGTCGACCTCGCCATGGGCCTCGCCGATCGTAATTGTTATCAAGAAGAACGGCGTCGACATTATGTTGTGCATCGACTATCGGCTGGTAAATCGGTTAACTAAACTTATGGTGTACCCGATGCCGCTGATAAATGATTTGTTGGAAGACCTGGACAAGACCTTGTGGTATTGTTCGCTGGACATGCAAGTGGATTTTGGGTGGTCTCGATGACTGGCCGATCCCGTGAGATTTCCGCATTTGTGACACCGTTTGGTCTTTTCGATTGGAACCGTATGCCGTTCGGTCTGAAGAACGCACCCCAAATCTATCAAAGGTTGGTAGATAACGCACTTTACGGGCACTTCAAAATCAAGACCGATCGGGACCCTGCCGAAAGTTATGATGTGTTTACAGAGGGTGAACCCGATCGGGAAAGAAGACCGTCCGTTCTAGGGAGGCGGTCGTACATCGACGACATTCTGATACCTTCCTCGTCATGGAACGATCTATGCGAGAAGGTTGAACGATTGTTGGATACATGCGACCGCTGGAACCTATCTATCAGCGCCATAAAAAGTTTTTGGGGTATGTCCAAGGTCGCCTATTTAGGTCATATGGTTTCGAACAATGGTCTAGAGGCTAATCCTAAGGACCTGGATTCGTTAAGCAACCTCCCGTTTCCCAAGTCTCTGAAGGCAATGCAGTCCTTCCTAGGAAGTTTAACTACTACAACCGCTTCATCGAAGATTTTGCTATCTACGCGGCTGTGTTGTATGAGCTCCGGGAAGTGGACTACCATATGTTGCGCGAAGAAGACCGGGCAACTTTACATGGGGGCGCCGACTCTGGTCTTGCTGCAGATTGTCCGCAAGTGGAGGCCGAAGACCATATGAAGCGTGCAAAGTTTGTTTTTAGGATGTTGAAGGCTAAGATGGTGACGGCACCGATTTTGAAGCATTTCGATCCCGAAAAGGTCCCGACCATTATTGTATATGCTAGTCAGTGGGCCATTTCGGCCACTCTAGTACAAGATCATGATGGTGTGTACCATCCTGTCACGTTCACGAGCAGAACGCTGAAGCCAAATAAAGTGAACTATGGAATTGGCGAGAAAGAAATTCTGGCGTTGCTACGAATTCTGGATGTGTGTTACAACCTGCTGGTCGGCCGACCTATAAAGGTCCTGTCAAGGCGGTCTACTTTGGCCTGGCTATTATCAGCCAATGGGATGGACGGACGTCTAGGCAGATGGTCGGCGGTCTTGTCGCAGTGGACCTTCGAGGTCGTTAAGTGCACCGGGGGCGAGGAAGAGATATTGGGCACATTAGCTGCCAGTATCACCCCTCGGTCTGAAGTGGACGAGGCATTGATAGCGATTTCCCCGAGGAAGAAACCTCGGCAGTCAGTTTCTAGACCGCCACCGACCGTCGCCCATGATGAAGAGCTCTTGGTCTTAAGTTTTGACGGATCAGCAAGCGTGAAGAAGAAGGTCGGCGCCTATAGTGCCATATTGTGGAAGTTGCCACAATGGTCTATAGTTGCAGCCGCTGCCGATTTCACGACGGATATTTATGTTAACGAGGCGGAGTACCGAGGTCTACTTCTATGTCTGGACCTGCTGTCGTCGCAAGAGAAGGGGCGAGTCATCATATGTGGTGACTCCAACCTAGTAATCAGGCACATCACCGGAGAGATCGACTACAAGGCTCCCCGGATGAGGTCGTTAAATGATCGGGTAATGAAGGCATTGAAAGACCATCCCAATCACGAGCTGTTGCACGTGAAACGGGACTGGAACAGAAGCGCCGACTACCTCGCGACCAAGGCCATGCGAGACCAGACCGGGGCTACGATCACCGAGGAGGCCGTTCTTGATGAATTGATGGATATAAACAGGCTCCCTGAGGTTATCGGAGCCAAGAACGCTCCGGACCAGGTGCATGTGATGGTCGCAACTAGACCGAAAGCTCGGAAGTCCCACCAACCGTTCCCAAAGGAACGGTTGAGTGAATCTGTTGTGCAACGACTAAGGGCAGAACGGATCCTCAAGGCGCAGGACGAAGAAGAATGGATTGTGAATTTGAAGACCTACCTGCGCGGTGAATTGTATAAGTTGACGAATGGTCAAGCGAAAGAATGTGCCAATATCGCAGACAGTTACGAAGTGGATGAGGATGGTTTACTATATTACTGCCGCGATGCCGACCGAGACAGTGCAGACCGGGACCGATTGGCGAAATTGGTGATACCTTAGTTGCTGCTGCCGGATGTCCTCCATCACTACCATGTGAGTCTAGAAGGGGGACATCAGGGCATAGGCAGAACGTATCACAAGATCAGGTCCCACTTTCACTGGAGAGGTCTTTTCCGAAGTGTACAGAAATATGTGGGTTGTTGTACGGATTGCGAGACCGGAAAAGGTAGACCGGTAATCAAGGGGCGATCGCCCGGAAATATCGAAGCTACCTACCCTTTCCAGGTCATAGCGATGGACCACATACCGTCGCTGCCTAAATCAACATATGGCAATACTGAGTTGTTGATCTGGGTAGACCTGTTCACTGGTCTAGTTATTGCGAAGGCAAGTGCGTCCCGGTCTGCCGAGCAGATCGCCCAGAGCTACGAAGAATGTGTGTTCCGAAGGTTCGGCGCCAGCGAGGTCATCAGACACGACCGAGAACCCGGTTTCATGGCCGAAGTGTTCCGGTCGTTTAACAATATGCTGGGACAGAAACAGAGCGCGACGATGGCATATCGTCCGCAAGCTAATGGATCGGCAGAACGTATAGTACAAACTATTACAAGAGCAATCAAGATGTACGTTGCCGATCCAGACCAGCGCGATTGGGACGAATACGCAGAAAGGCTGGTTTTTGCACTCAACACGTCGACCGATCGGGTCCGAGGAGAAACGCCTTTTATCTTGCGTATGGATGGGACCCCCGGTCCACTCTTGAAGCCGCGATACCTATTGGCTGCACTCGGACCCGCGATCGTGATGCTCGAAGTTGGCGCATGCAGGTCCAGAAACATTACCAGCATGCAAGAGAAATTGTCAACGAAAAGTTACGTCAAGCTACACAAGACCGGGCAGACCGGAACAACGACCAGGTCCAACCCCACGGTAGTCGGTCTTGTAATACTTCTCCATCGGATCCCAATCTGGATCATTATATACATGTATTTTTGGTGGATCATAACTTGCGTTATGATCCGCATGGGCTCCCGAAGGATCCTCACGAGATGGTTGAGGCTTTTCCTCCTTTACGTCATCTGGATTCCTCCCCAGGTCCTGATGATCGGCATTTCCTTTCTTCTTCAGGCATGACGACGGCGAACTGCCTTCCGTCGTCACAACCACTTCCTCCTTTTCCACCTTGATTTTTAGAACCAGGGGCGAGGGTATGGTTGTACCTAGACCGAGTGAAGGAGGGCTATGCGAAGAAGCAGGCTCACATGTAGCACGGTCCTTTCCGTGTTGCCGAGCTGATTGGTGAACACGCTCCCCGTCTAGTAACAACCGGCACGGACTACAAGGTCTTACCGATCGTACATGTGTCCAAGTTAAAACTGGTCCGAGAATTTCCCGATCGTCCCAAAATGCCCTGTCTAGTAGACGAGGCAGAACGCTTTGATTTCGATGAAGCATTACTGCCGGAGGACAGTTGGGAACGACCGCTGGAGAAGGACGAATTTGAAGTGGAAAAGGTCTTAGATGTCCGATCGGTCAAGAAGACCAGGTTCGGCCGGACCCACCGAGAATATCTGGTCCGATGGAAGGACCATGATGAAACAACTTGGATCGATGTGTCCTACCTGAACTGTGGAGCACTACTACGAGAATTCGAGCGGGACCGAGTCAGTCGGAACCGTTTCGCAGTGATGCAGACCCATGAAGACCAAGACCAAGACATGCAGTAGCATCGGTCTTCCCGACCGATGTGAAGAGGTGGAAGGTCTTGTGTCTTGTGTATTGTGTATTGTGAATATGTGACGAATTGGAATAGTGGAGTGACGAACGTGGATTGTTTTTTCGCGATGTAAGTGGAACGGTTGGTGATAACGTGTCTAGTGCAAATCTGGAGAAAGTGGTGGAATTAGCTCAAGTGATTTGATGACCGAACATGTGAAAGAGAACGATGATATATATTAAGTGTTATCTGGTCGACTACTTACGACCTCACTCGCCATCACCCCATATACGGCCGACGGTCAACGAAGGATGCTTTTAACTTGGTCCTGGTACTGGTTACGCCAAGGTTCTTGTTGGGCTAGTTGGACCAAAGCATCCTTGAGGTCCAAGACCGGTGTAGTGCACCCAAGACCGGGGTACCATGTGCCACCGTCAGCCAGCAGCCGGGTCCTCTCGACGCGACGCCGCGGCATATGAAGTACAACTGGATATAAGAACACATCGACGTCGCACTCGTGGGACAGCATCCCGTCCAAAACATATTGGCACAGGGACTGCCAGTCCTCACCTGCTCTGATCCGACGCCGCTTGCGCTTGTTCTGGATGGTCGCCAAGCCAGGGTCTTGCCGAACTCGTTCCGGGGGAAGCACTAGATAGTGCGATGCCTCCCAGATGGATTGAGCGTGAGTCTTGTTAAAATATTTCACCCGACCCATGAAAGCATTGGCCCACGGAGTCGAGTGGAAGATGAACCCCAGCTTGGGATGCTCGAAAATCTTCCACGGCTCTTCAGCGTACAAGCAGGAGATCTGTGCCGACGTGATCAAGTCCGGCCGCCATTCCGACGCGGCAGGAACTTTCTTCGCCGGAGGGAAAAGCCAATGGTCTGGACGAGAGAAAGACCGGGCCAGGAGTTGCTTGGTCAGGGTGGACCGGCGTAAACAACCGATCTGCCCTGGCGACCACGGCAAAGTATCCTCACGCGTTCGTGGCGGAAGGGAAGAACTGTCGATTGCCACGTTGGCCAACAAAGCATCTTTGTGGAGCTTGGACGTCCCAGGCAAGACCGTAGGTGTTGACTTTGTCGACGCATGAGGTGGTGGAACGCCACCATGCGGACCGGTCTTCTTGGTCTGCTCCGAAGTCGATGCAACTTGAACAAAACTTTCATGTGGACTTGTTTGCGACTTGGTTTGGATGGGGACAGCAAACTCTGAATCACCGGAGTCTCCGCCGGAGTCGTCCCAGGACGAGACCTCTGAATACTTGGCACGGTCAGCACCGGCGGTCGAGGGCGCTTGATTTTTGGAGATGTTACTGTCGTCATCCTCGTCCAAGCTTGGGCTCACGAGGGGCGCCTGTATCTTGGCTCGCTTACGAGTCACCGCACGCTTTCCTTTGAGTTCAGGGTCGCGCGCTGTTCCCCGCGCCCTCGAGGGACGCGGCGCGTCCGCGCACTTCTTAGACTTTTGACGAATTTTGGGCTGGGGAATTTCGGCCAATGAACGGCCTTGGTCTTGGTCCCGGTGTAGGTCCACCAAGGCGGCCGACACCGACCGGTCTACGCTGGAGGCAGCAACCGGATGCCGACGAGGACGCAACAGGTAAACCAAGCGCTGATGACATTCTTTTAATACCGCCCGATGACCGTTCGCTGCCTGCGTCCAATCGTTCGACTTGCGTTCACAAGACCGGACCGAGGAGGTCCGGTCTTGAATCGAAATTCGGAGCTCAGTGAGACGCCTCTCGAGGTCGTCGCTTTGAATGCTCAACGTGGTCTGGTCAAGCAGGTCTTCTGCTTGCTGCTGTTGGACCAGCACAAGCTGCTCCCGAAGATGAAGCTGATGAGCCTCCAAGCGGGTCAATCTATTGCGCGCGTTTATTAGTCCGGTCAAAATCTGACGCAGCTGGAGGTCATGCGTGTTCAACTGCCGATCGGCGGCAAGCAGGGCATTGATCGCCTTGCTGATGCCAGGAGGTATACGGGCTGGAGGTATACGGGCTGAAGACAAACGAAGGTTAGAACAGGTCCAAGGTGAAGACCGGACATGCATGCTTACGTTGTGTCGCCTGTTGAGCAATCTGCTCCTGAAGACGTGCGATCTCTTCAAGTGCTTCTTGCAACTGCGCGTCGGTCCCGGTCTGATGCCCTGTCGATGTATCAGGTGCAGTAGAACGATGGGAGCTGCCAGACCGGACCGACCAGACGGGCGAAGTGACATGCGATGACGTGGTATGCGAGGTTCCTACAAGAACGGTCGTTAAGGAAATACAAGAAGGTCAAGTCCAGCAGTGCAAGTACCTGGAACGGATGAAGAAGATGGTTGCTCCATGTCGGAAAAGTCTGAATGACCAAGGTTCAACTGAATTTGATGGACGAGGTCAGACCGGTGTCGTTGTGCGACACGGTCTGACTCAGGGGCGACTGTGGAGAAGCGCGCCCAAAATTTGTCACACTTCTGGTCAAGTTTTGTCAAGGCATTTGGTCTAATTTCGGATTGGTTTAAACAAGGGGGGGGGGCTTTTCAGCCTATCAGACTCAAGAAGTGTCAAGAACGCAAGTTTTGGTGAGTCACCCGACTTTGGGTATTTTACATATTTTTGTGGGGGTACATTTAGGGACTATAGGGTAGTAGTTTTTAGTTGTGGTTTTACCTTTTAGGACAGAGGTTATACCTTTAAGTAAGGAAATCTTTTAGCTTTCGGATAAGTGGCTGAAACCTCTTCTGGTCTTGGTTCACACCACAGCTAGGGGTCGCCGTTTTTCCCTTTTCGTACACTAGTCGCCTCCGCCCGCCGCGGAGTGTTTGGAGGAAGAGGGTCGAATTATCCCCTCTCGCCCATTATACCCGGTCTGGACGCGCCGCACGCGCACTTTGGTCCACCGGAAGTCCCTCGACGGGAGTGCGATTTGGCGATCTCAACACCTCAACTCAAGTACGTTTGGAACGTGCTATTCACTGGATTGGTCTTGGCGTGGAGATATCGTTTGTGGAGTTTTACGATCATATTGGGTCCTTACGCGGACATATTGGCTTGTTTTAATATTGGTTGGAAACTAGACCGGTTTTGGTCTTATTTCGTATTGGTCAGG
>CM047592.1:5750446-5807345 GCA_026184515.1 Peronosclerospora sorghi | reverse complement strand
GGCGCTTCCAAGCAAAGAGAACCGTAGTTCGTCTCTTCTGCACGTCGTAAATGATTCCGACTACGCCGTTATAGGCGAGAATGGCGAGTCGCCATTGACAGAGGTGGATTCCTCTGAGACGACTTCAGTGGTAGGGGTAGAGACCCCTGTGGTTAAGCGCGAGGCGCTTCCAAGCGAAGAGACCCGAAGTTCGTCTCTTTCGCACGTCGTAAATGATTCCGATTACGCCGTTACAGGTGAGACCGGCGATTCACCGGTGGTAGAGGTAGAGAGACATCTGTGGATAGGCGCGTGGCGCTTCCAATAGATGGGGCAATTGACTCCCCCCATCTGGGTGTCGGGATGAGTCCCGAGGCCAGTAGTCAGCAGTCCTACAGGATACTGAATAGTGTGACAGGTGTTGTCACAGAAGTCGTAAGCCTGGAACGTTTGCCTGGGGTAGGAGAACTGTTGTCGTTGGAGGAGATGTCCTTCAACGAGTTTGAGACTGCTGTAAAAGCAGGTGAACTCGACGATATCGTCGTGTTGCGTCCGGAATAGGAGTTGAACTCCTCATCCACGATGGACGATTCAGTTTTGGTGCAAACCAAACAGGCATTGAATACCCGAAGCGGCCACAAGATCCTTGCGGATCCTGAGGACCCTTACCATTCCTTATTGAAGGAATTTGCAGATGTCATTAGTGACAACCCACCTATGCGGTTACCACCGGATCGGGGAGTCCGACATGAACTTGACTTAGTTCCTGGAACCAAATACTGCATCACTATGCAGTGGCCTCTCCCCAAGGAGCAATGCGACGTCATCGACGCATTCTTCAAGGGGGAAGAAGAGGCAGGGATGGTGCGGGAGAGCAAGTCTCCCCACTCCTCTCCCACTTTTTGTGTTCTTAAACCGAACGGAAAGTGGCGCATTGTGCATGCGTCCAACAAACTGAATGCAGCTACTGTACCCATGCAAACTCCGATTCCTCGGAAGGATGTCCTCCAGAACAATATGGCGGGCTGTACTGTGTACAGTGCCTTAGATCTGGTGGACGGGTATTATCAAGTGCTCATGCGAGCGTCCGATATTACGCTTACAGCGGTCAGCACGCCTAGTGGCATGCTATGGGAGTGGCTTGTTATGCCACAAGGGCTTTCGAATGCACCAGCAACTTTCAATCGCTTGGTGTCTCAACTCTTCCGCCCTCATAGGAAGTACGCTCAGACGTACTTCGACGATATATTCGTCCATAGTCGTGCGGAAGGCGACTCGTCTGATGTTCAGACGCATCTGATACACCTTCGGGCAGTGCTCGAATGTATGCGAGAGCATAAGTTATATGCGAACGCATCCAAATGTATATTTGGCGCTGAGGAAATTCCTTTCCTCGGATGCTTCATCGGTAAGGATGGAGTGCGGGCAGATCCCGCGAAGGTGAAAGCCATTATGGAGTGGCCTTCGCCTGTAAATCTTATAGATTTACGGAAGTGGATTGGATTATCCAACTATCTCCACAAGTACAGCGAGAACTACGCTGAAATGGCGAAGCCATTAACCGACCTTCTTAAGAAGGATGTTGATTGGTGCTGGGAAACCAAACACCAAAACGATTTTGAAGAGGTAAAGGGTAGCTTGTTAAAAGCTCCCGTTCTTGCTTTCCCAGATTCTGGGAAACCATTTAGTGTCGTCTGCGACGCCTCCGATTTCGCAATCGGATGTGCTTTGTTACAAGCAGACGATGCAGGAAGGGAACGCGTAATTGCGTTTGAGTCGAGGTAGCTTAAAGCTGCGGACGGAATTATCCCGTTCATGACAAGGAGCTACTTGCAATGAAGTATGCTCTTGTCAAATTTAGGGTTCACCTACTCGGCTCTAAGCCGTTCGTGGTTTATACTGACCACGCGTCCTTACGGACAGCGACAAAGTCGCCTCATCTATCGCAACGGATGGCCCGTTGGCTCTCTTTCTTTGCGGAGTACAACTTTGAGGTTAAGTATAACCTGGCAAGCAGAACGTGCTTGCAGACGCGTTATCGCGTCGTCCCGATTACGAGCTCGCTCACGCGACATTCGTCACCACATCTGTGGTGGATCTCATACGCCAGACGTATGAGAAAGACCCACAATGTACGGCGCTTATCAGCGCGTTGGGTGGAAAGGGACTTGGCTCGTCTGAGCCAACCCTGTCAAGTCGAGCTAAAGCTCGTTTACACCGTTACAGGTACTGTGACGGTCTGCTATTTTATAGCACGAGCGCGGAGGACACTCCGCGGGTGGTAGTTCCTCATTATGAGGAACTGAAGTATAGAGTCCTCTTTGAGGCACATGACGCCCCTACCGGGGGTCATTTAGGTCGGGATAAGACCTACAGCGCTTTAAGCGCTTTGTATTGGTGGCCCAACATGTATAAGTGGGTCGGTGCGTATATACGCACCTGTGAGACGTGTCAGAGGGTTAAACCCTCTGCAAGTTCAGCTGCGCCTTTGGCGAGCTTACCGGCTCCAACGGAGTGTTGGAAATCCATTAGCATGGATTTTATCTTCGGTTTTCCGAAGGATAAGGCCGGGAACACCAGCATATTGGTCTTTGTAGACCGATTGAGCAAGATGCTCACCTGGCGGCGGTGCCAGACTCCATAGATGGACACGGAACAGCGAAAGTGTTCCTAGACCGTGTCTTTCGACAGCATGGTCTACCCCATTACGTTGTGTCGGATCGGGATCCCCGTTTTACGGGACAATTCTGGGGAGCGTTGTTTAAGGTGCTAGGCACCAAGCTCCTCATGTCCACTGCGGATCATCCGCAGACGGAAGGTCAAACTGAACGCGTTAATCGCGTTGTGGAGGATATTCTCCGGAGTTTATGTCCGGATTCTCCAAATAGTTGGAGTGAGATGCTCCCGATGGTTGAATTTGCTATCAACAATTCGGTACATGCATCTACGGGGTTTACCCTGTTTTACGTGAACGGATTAATGAATCCGAGGGTTCCGTTAACGCCACGTGTGTGTGGCCTAGGGCTTGAGGGGGGAGGATTCCCCTATGTCATCTCTGTATCTGTGCTAAATCACATCGATAAGTTTTTATCGACGCGCCTTAGTGTCTTACGAAACGTCTGCGATGCCATGAAGGAAAGCCAAGACAAGCAGAAGGAGCAAGCTGACCGAAAGGGACGGCGTAACGAAAAGATATGTAAAGTAGGAGAAAGTGTTTTATTAAACGCTAAAAATCTTCCTACACATGCAGTTTCAAATGTGTTGCGCAATAAACTGGGCCCCAGGTTTGTGGGGCCCTTTAAGGTACTATCCCGAAAGGGCTTATCGTATACCTTGGACATTCCGAAGGTGATGCGTACGCATCCAACCTTCTATGTCGGTATGCTTAAACCATACCAGGACCCGGAGACGGGCCCCCTCCCGGAGGGGGGTGGAAAGGCGGATAGCCATAGGAGCCGTAAGGCACGGCAGGGCGAAGGAAGCCCGAAAGGGCTAAAATGCGACCACGAAGCTCCACAACGGTCGTCTCGAGAGAGGCAAGCCGCCTCTCGAAGCGATCAGTGGCATCCCGCTCATCACGGAGCCCCTCCTGGAGATCATGGATGCGATGGCTGTGTCGTTCACAGCGCTCGCGGATCTCACGTCGCGATTGCGCGACCTCCTCCTCCAATGCTTGATGCGGAGGGTACTTCACACTTTCATGTGGAGCGGCTGATGGCGCGACGTCATCATCGGGGTCAAACCCAATATCTGGTTAAGTGGAAAGGTTATCTACACTCACAGAGTTCGTGGGAGTTCGAGACTCCCCTACGTCAGGATTGCCGGGACGTCGTTGACGCTTTCGAGCGGGATAATCCCGCTGTAGGTCAACGACCAGAGGGGCATGAGAAGCCCCTTCACTCCTAGTAAGTGGTAGTTCGCCGGAGGCAGATGTGACGCTCACACTGTCCTCTGGCACCATGGTGGAGACAGGGACGCTGGAATAGTGCGTGCGATATGGAGCACGTAATAGCCCCATCGCTTTGGCTCTGGCAAATGCCAGGCGCAACGCCCTCTCCACCCAAATGTCTCGACGGGAATAGCTGTCGTGCAGCTCATTGAAGCTGGGGAGAAGCTTCTACCCTTCGGCCCAAGCGCGGAACTTCTTCTCTGCATCATCATCACTTTCTCCCGGAGAAAGAACGAAAGAAACCTCGCGGAGGTTCTCAACAGGGGCACCCTGTGCCTGCCTTTCTAAGCGCTGTCGGTAGGAGACGCTAGTAAACTGCTTTTGTGTAAGCAGTTGTTGCCGGAGTTTCTCACGGCGTTCGCGTTGATACGGCTGTTCAGCCGCGGGGCCAGGGGTACGGATTCTAAACTGGTCCTTACCAAACGCCTGGCCCACCTTGGAAGGTCACGAGGACCATCAAAATTATAAGCCGTCCTTGGCAGGCGTTTGGGGGTGCGTAACGCAGCCCTTAGTGCCTGTGCGGAAAGTTGAGTGTCTTGAGCTGCGTACAGCTCATTAGTGACGATCGCCTTTGGCGATTCGGATGTATCATTCGATATGAGCAGGGGTGGCGCACTTGTTAGTGCATTTTCCCCACGTGTGGGGAATGGATTAGGCTGCCGACAACACCGTTCGGCGCTGTCGGAGCGGTTAACCGTTGGGGAGGCATCCCCTAGGGCATCTACCTCCGAGTTCTCGGAGTAGTCTACCTCATCTAGAGGAGAATCCATAGCACCACTGAAGGTGTACATATGGAAGGCCAGAGGTACTGGCGTTGGACTTCTCCAACAAGATTTTGATTATTGCGTAAGCAATAGTCTTGATGGGGGAGGATGTAACGGGGTTACATTCGAGTTACATATAATGTTGGTGTACATGAGTACACTACGGTTGAGGTCAGTATTGACCGGTTTGAAAGGTTTTGAACCTTTGGTTATTTTAACCAATCAGGGCAGGGGCCCTTGGTGTGGTGGTGTGTCAGCCATCCACGTGTCGGTACACAGGTGTGTACACTACATTTTAGCTAGGTACGAATTTGGAATATTCTACTTAGTATTACATATAGTTTATATTAGTTTAAATTAATTTAGCCAATTACATATTAAATATATTCAGTTTACATTTCACTCTATCTTGCGGACGAGCGACCTCGACCGGTCGCGCGCGCAGTGAGTGTCGTAGGTAAGAGGGAGCCCTCCCTTTACTTACATCCCGTAAAGGTAATACAGCCGTTAAGGCTAAGTAGTAAACCAACCCGGGAATCTTGGCCCCGAGTAGGAGAGTTCTCCTACTAAGCCCTTTAAAAGGGCGTATCGGCTAAGTATCGGTAGATACCGCTTTAATGAGGAGTCTTCCTCTGTGCGCTAGTCGCACCGTGCGTATACGCACCGGATACAGGTGTCAGGATGTAGAAAAAAGCAGTATCAACCCAGGAGCTATCATTACTAAAAGCCGATCGTTGGCCTTACACAAAGAAATTGGTATACGGTGACAAATCAAATCGATTACCCCGGAGGATGCAAGGAGTGTATTGTTTGCTTTCACGCTATTATTACGATATTCAGAGTCTCTAGATGTTTTTCTGCGCGAGTGTTGGGGTGGTGTTTATGTACCTTACAGGGATGACATGTGTAGTCTAAAGTATGATGTTACCATACCACAATTTCACTACCAGGGAAGCTGCAGACATTGGCTATACGCAAAGTATCGGGAGGTGTATGTGGATGATTTTGTGTCAGTGAATGATTACCTCCTTACCGTGTGCCTAGCGACACATCTGGGGGCATTTTGGGCCACTAATCCTGATCAATATGGATGGACAACGGATACGGTTGAGTCAACCATTAAGCTTAATACGTTATCATATGGTGTTGGGCAGTGTTTAGCCAAACGATGGAACACTTACAACAAAGATGGTGGTACACCTCATTTCATGCCATTGATGAGATGGGTAATATACCTGCAAGTAGCCGGAAATGATATGACGGAACATGTGAATACGAGTGCAGAAGATTTACAAAGATGGGATTATGGACAACTATGGGTTCCACGAGATAACAAACTGGAACTTTTAGGCTGGGGGATAAATTGTTCTGTAGGATTCAGACATGTCATTATAACCACCGCCATGGGAGGACGCATCCATGAGAACATACATAAGTTACGATGGTTACCCAAAGCCAACATTATGAACTACGTCAGAAGGTTCGGAGGGGTAGACAGGCTGACTAGAGAGTCACCACCGGAGATATTGAATCTGATGATTAAAAGATAAACCGTTCAGTTTATGAGAAATTCATCGGTAATGGCCAAAGCGGAACGAACAGCGGTATATAAAACATTTCAGCGCAGCTTGGATAGAGATCAAATGAAAGTGATACGTGCAGCAATAGAGACGAAAGGGATAGTGCTGCCTCGTGGTCCATATGGATTTGGGAAGACCTCTACTATTACGGCTGTTGTACTATCCCTACTAGCAGTTTTTCCCTTATATCGGATTTCCATCGTGTCCGAAACCAACTCAGCTATTGATGAATATCTGAAAAGGTTGATGGATTCAAATCAGTTAAATGATCATGATATCGTTCGGTTGGGAGAAATAAAGGGTAC
Organism: Peronosclerospora sorghi; assembly: GCA_026184515.1. Lineage (NCBI taxonomy): Eukaryota > Oomycota > Peronosporomycetes > Peronosporales > Peronosporaceae > Peronosclerospora > Peronosclerospora sorghi. The sequence continues at coordinate 5,800,768 of CM047592.1, read as the reverse complement.
CATGTTAGCGTCAGATGCTGAAAAGTATCGGCGAAGGTTTCTCTCGGAGATACTACTACGCGAGCGGCAAGCATTGGAAGGGTGTGTGAATCGGAAGGAGATATCTCCCAGATTGAAGTTAAAAGAGATAGAGACGCGTTAGATGGAGCACGTGTGATTTTTGCCACTTTGGCTCAATTCGGACGACCAGAATACTCGAATGTGCGCTATGACGTAATTATCAATGATGAAGGTGCTCAAACAGCCGAAGTGGCATTACTGCAAGCCATTAGGCCTTGGGTACAAGTGGTTATATCAGTGGGAGATCCGTACCAACTTTTTGCATACTCCCCTATGGATGAAAGAATGAAGCAGCGTTTTCGTAATGATGCACGTCGTCACAAGATTACGTGGGGGTTGATACATTCCATGGAACATTGCCGAGCGATGAGAAAAATATCACCTGCATTCCCTGGAGCTATGACGGCAGAATTTAGGAGCCACCCGATGATCACGAGACTGTTACAAACGTTTTATCCCTATACTATTCGAGATCTAGCCTATAGGTCACCTGTAACAGGACTGATCCTGTTACAGGCTTACACTGTAATTGCGAGGAAGCGCGCAATGCAATAGGGCAGGATTAGTTGATAACAACTAATCCTATACTAAAAGTAAATATATAATATTTACTTATGGGTTAGAACGCAAAATTAAGAGTGTTTATTTAATGGGTGGTTTATAGGCTAATAGTATAGTAACTACCTAACTAATATAATAATATCAAGTATTCAACTAACTTTACTATTAGTTAACCTGCAAGATTCGGTATTTATACCGAATCGACTTTTCCTTCGTAGATTATAATAACTTATAATCTCTTATTTAAATTCAGACAACGCGTCTGAAATTAAACTGTGATATTCTAACTTGAATATCAATTATGTAATGGCACCCCATTACATCACCCCCGCTTAAGGTGGTTGGCCAATAATAATTCTTATTTTGGCCAATCATGGGTGGCAATTGTTGGTCGTTCTCATTTACCAACTGATTGACCATCGAATCGATGGTCAAGCACGCGGCGGCGGTCTAAAGAGCGCTGCTGAAAACATTGAAGGAGCTTCTTCCTCCGCCTCAGAACTAGGTGCTGAGGTGTTGAGTGCCAACGGTGACGCTGCATTAGCAGCGTCAACTACGCAAAGGTCGGAAGACGTACCGTCTTCGACCACAGATGCTGCTAAGGCGGCATCTGGCAAGAAACAGGGAGATGTTGCTAATGCAACATCTCGCACGATGGCAACTTCCGAATGGCGTGTTGCCAAGAGGGCCATGTTCGGGAGTTCTGACTCCGAACAAAGTGATGGGGGTACAGCTGTCCCCACGAAAGGATCTAGCGAGTCGAAACACGCTAGGTGCTCATCGCCTAGCAGCGATGACGACTCTGGTGTCGCTGTCTGCTATGACAGCGACAATGATCATCACAGGTGGTTGCGGGAACGCAGATCCCCACCTCGACCAAGTACTTCTCCACGTCGGGGTGATTTAACCCCGGCGCGTGGTTTTGAAGCAGGCGGTGCTCCGCCTGCTAAAAGAGCTCGAACAGAAGCGGCGCCTGCCACTTCTGAAGCGTATCATCGTACGGAACCACATGTTCCGTACAAAGTGAGGTTTTGGACCCCTGGATGGGGTATTGCCCCCAACAGTGGCGGTCACCGTAAGCGGGACTGCCAATATGCGTTGTTAGATATCAACGTGCCGGATGACGGCGAAGACATCCAGTCACGTCGATTCGATCGAAGTACAGACGATAGAAGTCTGTACTTTATTGACCCCTTTTTCCAGGTTCGATATTATTCGAGCCGGAAAGGGTCAAGGAGGAACAGGGACGATAAAGACGTCCTGACTCAGAGTTGGAATGCTATTGTTGACAACTACAACAAAAGCCCAGATGATTACGTGAATAAAGTTCACGTAATGCGCGAGCGCTTTTTAAAGCACTCACGAACAGGCAAAATGGAATACATCCATTATGCTTGCATCAAAGAAGGGTTAAAGTGTGGTGTCCCTTCTCACCTCGTTTGCCCGCGGTGTCTGCAGGGCGCTCCTTGTCTGCCAGAGGAGGAGTTCCGGGGGTACGGTGGTTTTTCCGTACCCGCCGAAATTCAGGGTTTAATTGATACCCTGAATGCATCAACACCTACTGTTGATGCTACTTCGCATTATGAGTTTGAGAATTCTTCTCAAACTCAGTCAAAAGATCTGGGTAGTCGGCCCTCAGAACCTCAATCGGCTCCCAAGAGTCGAACTCTTGGGGATATCCCAGCCAGCGTACCAAGTACTCGGTACGCTGCCCCTTCTTCGAAGGCACCGAGCGCTTCGAGATCAAGAGCTCGAGGATATATCGCTTGTTCCCCTGATTATCAATCAGGGGCGGCGGAGGTTGATAATTCCCTCGCCGTTGTTGTTGCGGAGCATGGTTCTTTGCTCCGTAAGCTCGAGGAGGGTTATTCCTCCTTGAGCAGCGATATGTCTCATTGTGTGAAGACATATCGGTCTCTTCGCGAGGATGTCCGCGACATCCTCGGGGCGCACACTGCCCTCCAGCAGAAGAATGATCTTCTGTACATTGAGCTTTCCCTCTATAAGGGAGAGCTCGATAGGCGCACGGCTGATCTTGAGCAGTCGAAGGCGGAGGTAACGACTCTCCGCTCTGCTCATCAATGGCTGGAAGCCGATTACAAGTCTCTCTTGGGAGACTTGGAGAATCACGGTATCTTTCGTGGTTCTTCGTCTCGTCGTAAGACGAAGACGAGTGATACGGCTTGAGCCGCCCAAAATAGAATGTTGGGTGAAGCCGCATTGCTGTGGGAATGTCTAAGGTATAGGCATTCCCCCGAATCTCTTGGACCTTGAAAGGTCCAATGTACTTAGGAAGCAACTTCCGTGTAGGGAAGTTGCTTATTGCATGTGTAGGCAAATTGGTAATACTTAATAATACCAATTCAACTTTCAGAAAGGAGTTTTTGTTCTTCATTCCTTGTTTGTCTGAATTTTGCTTCTGCTTATCAAAAGCAGAGGCAAGTGCATCTTTTATATAGCGTATTACAGCTTGGCGCTGTAGTACGAATTCATGTACTGCTTTATCAGCAGTAGTTGCATTGTCCTCTTTGTCTGCAGCCATTGCTGCAGACACATATTCATCGTATTCAGCTTCAGTTTCAATTGAAGCTGCTTCCGCTTCTACTGTACTTTCAGTAGAAGGGCCATCGTTTTGTTCACAAGTTGCAGTAGCAACTTGCGCATTGACTCGCTCAAAATTTGAGCGGGTCCCTCCCCCACTTAGATTTGGCGTACCGCCAAGTAAAGCTGGGGTTCGTGGATGCCTTAAGGCATTCACGTAGAACGGTGTATGATTAGTTGAAGCATGCACCGAATTGTTAATCGCAAATTCAGTGAGTGACAGGTAGTCACTCCACTGTTCAAAGGCATGTTCGTATGATCGCAACATGTCTCCGAGAACGAGGTTAACCCGTTCTGTCTGCCCATCCGTTTCCGGGTGGTCCGCAGTTGACATCTTCAACTAGGTTCCCAACAATGAGAACGTTTCTTGCCAGAAACGTCCAGTAAATCTCGGATCTCGATCCGTGACAATGTCTTCCGGCATTCCGTGCAAACGGAATACCGTATCAATGAATACCCGCGCTGTTTGAGCGGCGGTTACGTTCGCTGATACTGCAGTAAGATGTACCATCTTACTGAAACGGTCTACAAATACCACTATTCCAGTATTCCGACTATTGTCGGGTGGAAGACCGAATACGAAGTCCATTGAAATGGACTTCCAACACTCTGTCGGAACCGGCAGAGATTGAAGCGGAGCCTGTGCAGACTGCGCAGGCTTAACGCGCTGGCAAATCTCGCAAGCGCGTACGTATTTCCGTACCCACTTGAACTGGTTTCGCCAGTAAAAGTCACGTGCGAGAGAAGCGTATGTCTTCTCTCGACCTTGATGCCCCGAAATCGGTGCATCATGATACTCAAACATAATTTGATGTTTGATATCATCGTCGTTTGGAACGACGATGCGACTTTCATCTTTTTGGTCTGTGCTGTAAAGCATCAGACCATCGTGCAGTCGATATCGATGCACGCAAGCGCGGAGGAACTCTGGGAGTTCGTCGCGCTTCTCACTTGATTGATTACTTAAGTAATCAATCAACAGACGTGTCTCCTCGTCTGTTTTGTACGCCTCGCGTACTTGTCGTATAATTGACGACGACAAGCAGTGCAACGGATCGCGTTTGTACTGGCACCTTCGGTTACGGACGGTTTCGTCTCGTAATCGGGCCTTCGTGATAGCGCATCCGCTATCACGTTCAACTTTCCGGGTTTGTATTCAACCGTAAAGTTGTATTCAGCAAAGAATGACAGCCATCGAGCCATTCTTTGAGAAATGTGTGGTGAATTCACGGCCGTGCGTAGCGACGCATGGTCCGTGTAAACCACGAACGGTCTATTTCCCAATAGATAGATCCGAAACTTGGCCAGTGCGTACTTCATGGAAAGGAATTCCTTGTCATGCACTGGATAGCAGATTGCGCGATCACGATCATCCTGATCACGCTGCATCAAAGCACAGCCGATAGCGAAATCGCTCGCGTCGCAAACGACGTGGAACGGAGGTTCGTTATCGGCTATATCCAAGACAGGCGCTTCATTCAAGCTTTGCTTGACTGCATCAAAAGCATCTTTACATTGGGTATCCCAATGCCATTCGACATCTTTCTTAAGTAATTGAGAAAGAGGTCGTATTAACCCAGCATAGTTGCACGAATACTTGTGCAAATATGTTGCCAACCCAAAAAACTTTCGAAGTTCCTTAGCGTTGTTTGGCGTAGGCCATTCAACGATCACCCTGATCTTTTCTGGATCAGGACGCACCCCGTTCTTGCCCACAAAACATCCAAGAACGGGTATCTCAGGTGCACCAAAGGTGCACTTCTTTAAATTTGCATAGAGCTTATGCTTACGCATAAGCTCTAACACTCGACGTAGATGTTCCCTATGGACATCTACATCGCTTTTATCGTGTTTACCCTTACTATGGATGAACACGTCATCGAAATAACTCGGTGCGAATTCTCGCACCGGGCGTAATAGATGCGTTACGTATCTGTTAAACGTAGCAGGGGCATTTCGAAGCCCCTGCGGCATAACAATCCACTCCCAAAGCATGCCGCTTGGGGTGCTTACCGCCGTGAGAGGGATGTCCTTCTCACTCATTAGGATTTGATAAAATCCATCTCTTAGATCGATAGCACTAACGATGGTGCTCCCGCACATGCCATCAATGATGACATCTTTTCGCGGTATCGGCGTCTGCGCCAGTACCGTCGCTGCGTTCAGATTGTTGTAAGCGTCAACGATTCTCCACCAACCTGTGGACTTTTTCACACAAAAGGTGGGGGTAGAGTGCGGTGAGATATACTCCCGCACTTGGCCTGCTTTACGACGAGCTTCGAAAAACTCGTCGATCGCTTTTACTTGATCACGCGGCAACGGCCATTGCCGCGTAACACAATACTTCGTGCCTGGCACGAGGTCAATCTCATGACGAGTTCCCTTATCCTTAGGGATATCGCTAGGTACTTCTTCTGGTAATACGTCAGCGTATTCCCGAAGTACCTCATAAAATGGGGAGTTCGCTTTAAGCGACTCCCAGCTCTGCGCTTCAAAGCGCTGAACTTTGGTTTGATCATTGGGAACCTCGTTCCCAATGTTTTACACTTGTAATGTGGATATTCGTTCACGAATATCCACTACATCATCTGTTGCAACGATTATACAGATCTGTTCGATCTGATCATCGTGCAAGTTTTCATAAACTTCTTCCAGCTTAGCGCTGGGAGAGCCATCACCTCCGAACCTTCTTTCGGAGGGTGTTCCATCAACAGAGACTGGGTATCTCATCCGGTCTCCGTTTGCGTCAAGACGTTGCTCGTCTCGACGGAACTGTCCATGCAATCAGACGCACTCGTCTGATTGGCTGCTACACGGTGATTACGATTCACCGTGTGCGAATACTCATCATCATTGTGGCCACTTCCTACCATGGAATCTTCTTGGCGATCAGATGTGCTCGTCTGATCGGCCGCCTGTTCTGTGACACGGTGATCTTTATCACCCGTGTGCATGGCTAACGCAACGTGGTGGGCACTGGCCACCACGGAGTTGTGCTCACGATTGCACTTGATCGTGAGTTCACTCTCATCAACACGGAATTCTTTCATCGTGTTGGAACCTTCGGTCGCAAAGTGGGTGTTTCCAACCGTGGATATCACTTCATTCTCACGGTGGTCTTTATCACCCGTGGAATGTTTCTCTCCAACACGCAACGACTCTTCCGTTGCGTGTGGTAGTCCCTCTGGACTCTCACCAGCGGAGGTACCTTCCGATGATCGTGTGAGAACAGACCTGGTGGTGCCATCGCTATCCACCCGACTGTCTGACGCTGTGGTTGTATCTTCTGATACAGCCGGATTACACACAGGGTGATCATATCCTGTGGGTCCGCCGCAGTCGATCGATAGGTTAACCCAGTCGATCGAAGGTTTAAACTTGGACATCCATGGGATTCCAAGTATCACATCAAACTTGTCATCTAAATCGAGAACGATGAATTCATCCTCGAATGACAGTTCATTCAACTCGAAGCGTGTTTTAATCACACGCTTTGGAATACTCACGTTGCACCTGTTGTTAACCGGACTGACAACATACTTCGTGGGGTTTCTACCTCCACGAATCTCAACAGCGTTAGACTCTGAGTTCTAACGAAATTGTTTGACGCTCCTGTGTCAAACAAAGCTCGTATGGGGACATCTCTTCCGTGCGGCTTAACCTACAGGGTGATAAGAGGCTTACCATCACCCTGCACCTTTTGACAGGACATAGTCCCGTCTGGGGCCATTACCCTCACATGCCCTATGTCGGCATGTGGGATAACATTCCCAGTAGGGCGCCCCGCCCCTACTCGTGTTCTACGTTTTTTGCACCAACAGGGTGATGTCCCTGTTGGTGTCGCCGTGCAGCGGACGGTTTCGTCCGCTGCCAACGTGGCACCGGACGCGGTGCCATACACTCATGGGCAAAATGCCCCATTTTTGCGCATCTATTGCAGCGAATGTTCTTCTCAAATTTCGGTTGCTTCGTATTCGAAGCAACCGCAACGGATAGTTCCATCGGCTCTGGACCTCCACCGCCCATGCTCTGTCGCTGGTGCCTGTTTCTTGAGACGAAGTGTGAGCTTCGTCTTCCTGACTGCTGATTGTTGACATGCCGTTGCGGCATGTCAAAAGCGAAGGGCTGTTGATCCCTTCGGCTGTACCCAGCATGCGATGACGCTGATCGCAGGCTGAACTCCTCACGGATGCTCATGTCAATGGCATCCCTTAGAGTCTCTGGCGGGTGCCGGTAGAGACTCTGTTTGACGTTACCATCATTGAGTCCCTTGATAAATCCAGTGACCTGCATAGCAGGGGGCACCGGCTCATACACAATATTTGACAGCAAATATTGTGTCTTCTGAGCGTAAACTTGAAGGTCAAGCTTACCTTTAAGGAGTTCCATGAACTCCTGCCGACTACTTAGCTCCATTTCTGGAGCTTCAAAGTTGAGCTTTAGCTCAGCTTTTAATTCCTGATAAGTCAGGAATGCAGAGTCATCAGTGGCTCTGCGACTCATCGCCCATGCCCTGGCTATGCCGCCCAGACATGTTGTGTCGAAGTACGCCTGTTGACGTTCGTCAACAATATTTTGCGCAGAGATGGCATCTTCCACCTCTGCGAACCATCTAAAAAGGGGCTCACCCCCTTCGCCGGTAAAGGGCGGTCCTCGCGCCTTTACCACTTCAACAGCTATGCGTTGCAGGTGCAGTTGCGGTCCGCGCTGCCTCTGGCGCGGGCCGTACTGGTTTTTCTAGGTGGTTTCGCCTAAAGCGATTCACCACCTCTACCACTTCCTCCGGGGACTTACCCAGGAGGAAGGTAATGATGTCGTTCCCCATATACCGATCCATTTCCACCGTCGCGTCTTTAGTACGCGACGAGAAGTAAGGGAAGTGTTTATTCACCCCTTCCAGCGTTCTATCTCGCTCGGCAGGCGTCATGTCTCGCGACATGATGCCGAGCGGCTCTTAATCTTCGCTCCGCTAGTTGACTAGCGGAACGGAACTGTGGTCGTTAAGACGGACCGCAAAGTGCTACCAGGTGTAACAGGACTGATCCTGTTACAGGCTTACACTGTAATTGCGAGGAATCGCGCAATGCAATAGGGCAGGATTAGTTGATAACAACTAATCCTATACTAAAAGTAAATATATAATATTTACTTATGGGTTAGAACGCAAAATTAAGAGTTTTTATTTAATGGGTGGTTTAGAGGCTAATAGTATAGTAACTACCTAATTAATATAATAATATCAAGTATTCAACTAACTGTACTATTAGTTAACCTGCAAGATTCGGTATTTATACCGAATCGACTTTTCCTTCGTAGATTATAATAACTTATAATCTCTTATTTAAATTTCAGACAACGCGTCTGAAATTAAACTGTGATATTCTAACTTGAATATCAATTATGTAATGGCAACCCATTACATCACCAGATTACTTAGCATCAATACAGCTGAGGAATATGGAAACCCTTGATTGGGCTCAACCAGAGGATCGTTATCCTTCTAGAGTAGGAAGAAGTTTGGGGAATCAACGGGTCGTGTGGATTAGTTCTCTAGAATGTATTGAAGAACATGAGAGCACAGAGTACAAGCACATAATGTCATTGAATTGGCGATAGATGTGCAGTTAATGGATAAAATACGGTCGGCTTTACAAGTGGGGTCGCGACGTTTGGGTACGGCTGTACAAAAGTCAGTGTTGATTATTTCGCCATATCAAGGCCAAGTATCGGCTATGAGGAGAGAGTTACGGTATTTGAATGGAGTATATGAAGACCATTTGGATATCGAAGTGGCTACTACTGATTCTAGTCAATTCAGAGAAGCAGAAATCACGATCGTTACGATGGTGCGTTTGCATACTATAGGGTTTATGGCAGGGAACCCTTCAAGATCGTTGGTATCACTCCGCAGATCACGTGATTACCTATTCATTATGGCTGTGCGATATGTGTTCGAGCAGGATATCAATTGGGATCGGATGATGGAAGCGTGAAAGAGATATGATACCCCCTGTTTTGTTTCTACTATGGCGGACAGTGAGGCACGTCACTATTTGAAGTGGAATTAGCGAGAATTTGATGTTGATATGATACATACATGAATTGCTTGCTTTTGCTCGCATACGCTGAAGCTGCGCAAGGGGCGGTTGTGGTGAAGTGGCTGGAGTCTATGTTTAAGTATATACAATTACCTATAAGGAGTGCCCGGTATTTTGGCCGGCCATGAAGCAAGTTTTCGGTATTGAAGCCAGTGCTGAAGTAACTAAGAAGTAACAAGGTGAACAGGCACTTGAAGTAGATATAGGACTTCTTAATATTTTAATTATAATCAAATTTCCTCCCTTTTGAAGAGTCGTTTTCCGACCAACCAAAATCTTTCCAACCTATACTAAAACTAAGTACATCCCGAGGAAACCTTTAAGTGAACGCGTGTTGGCGTGATAAATATCCTTTGCGATTACCTAAGCTAAGGGGCAGCCTGAGTGTTACCAGAAAGTGTCCATTTTCGGTAATTTTGAATTAAGGTTAGGACGTAAGTATCAAGAACCTGGGAAGTAAAAGCAAGAGAGGTGTATTCTATCGCTTCCTTGTGTTGTTTTTGAGTGGAAACCTCGAAAATTTAAGTTCCTTCACGACAATAATCGGACCTAATTGAATTTGACTTTATAAATAGCGCCTTTACAGTGAAGTGAAAAACTATCGGGTGCGGTTACCTGGGTAGCGAAAAATAGCAAAAACACAGGGCGAGAACTACCTGGGTGATTTTCACCTTATGTTTTCACCTGTACTAGTACATTAAGAATTTAATTCGATACGCTTTATCGAATCTAATAGGGATTAACTATATTATCAAATCAGTTACATATGATATTTGAGTAGTTGCATAGCAAACCAACGCTTCCGGCAAAAATGCACAAAATATCACCTTTTTCTCAAAATATAGAAAAGTCTACTGTTTTGCTAATAACAATTGGCATAGAAAATCCTGCTGTATATCCAAAAGTTTTCAGATCCAGCTCTAGATCCAGTTTAGGAGAATAAAAATACTGCTGGATTTGCTATGCATGTATCTTCTTCCAGTACCTCCGTCCATGGATCTTGGATCTGGATTCTCAACGATCCAAGATCCAGATCCAAGCTTGTTGGTGGGATCTATGATCCAAATACGGTATCCGTGGATCCGCATAGTGCAATTTACGGTTGGCATTTTGTGGTCAACGGTTTCGTGTCTTGCCAATGATTTTACCGCGTAGAAGCCCACAATTGACAAAGCAGTAACCAACCGAAACGAACAATTTATTCAGTAACACCCACTACTAACTCATGGAGAGCTCGGATAAAAACCTGCGTACAGGAAACTATTGTCCTCTTACCCCTAATACTACTAAATTCTATCACTATTATATGTCTCAAGAAAGCCTCTTTTCTATAAAAGTCCTTGAGGCATACCAATGCTTCAACATATGTTGCCAAAAGGTTGCTGCGGTCCCATCTTAGTGTCCTCCATCCAGGGGAAAACAACCTCTAGGCTGGTGTAATTGCTACGGTATAGACAGAACAGCTCTGGCCATTTTGATTCTTGTGGAATTTCCACGATTCCAACGGACAGGTCTCCTCCTCAATCTTTGTTTCGAATGCCCATAAGCGATTGAGCTCGCTCCAAAGAGTTTGAATTTGTGGTGGGCTTGTTGTACCATTCCAAAATCTCTGCTTTGTACGACGAGCTGCTGCCGCTTACCACTGCTGGCATTAGAAGTGGGTGGCTCCGGCTTGTTTAACTTCCTCATCTCCAGAGCAAACCGCTCCTTGATAAAATTCACGCTGTGGCCGCAAACTTGAATGGATTGCGGATAGTTTTGGTTGATGAACCACTTTATAGTTAACCGGGGATCCAAAATCGTTGAAAGTAGTTTGCGTCAAATTTAACATCCATCCTATAATACTTTTGCAGCTTGTCCAGCATCTTGTCATCTGGAGGATCGAGCTGAGCAGCATTGTACTGGCTACTGATTTGGCGCAGCCTTTTGGAGAGGAATGCGTCAGTATGAAGCACCGTTCCAAGGGTCGGATACGAGTCACCGGAAAGCATCTCGGTGGCACCATTCAATGGTTCAAGAAAGTCACACAATTGCTTCAGCTTCTTCAATTCGTCTGATTGTAATGAAAACTTCCTCAAGTCGCTCGACGCTGTAAAATTTTGAGTGATCCGTCTACTAAAGAGGGGTGAGGCATATTGAAGAATTCAAAATTTGGCTCAAATTCTAGCAAAACTTACATCAACTGTAATGCCCTCTTGAACATGTTAAATTTTGAGTTTCATCTAGTGTCGTTGTCTCTTTTCAATTCGTTTACTGTCGACCCTGTCTGCCTCAACGCAACAACTGACTGCAGTAGTTCCTTGCGTTTCGGAATAGACTTTACTGCCACCACCAGACCTTTAAGGCGTTTTTACACCGATTTAATATCCACTCGGGCACTGTCTGCTTCAGTTTTCATAGCCAGAATGCTAAAAGACAGAATGCTAAAAAAAGTTGAGAATCAGTAACACTAGATATTTTTACTCATAATGCAAACAACTGAACATAAGGATACCTCATGGGATCGTCCTGAAGGTCAGCCTGTCTTTGGTCCTCCAGTCGGTCCAAGGTATCAGTATCCGTTCCTCCAAACAGGCAATACCGGATTTTGCTACCAGATTAATGATATGCGCAAAGGAACAGTGAGCCATGTTATCCACGTCGAAATCCACGTCCGGTGTGTTTGCAAAAGGAACAAGAATTGTAAAGTTGTTGCCGCTATTGTCCGCGGTCACATGTCCAGGAATATCCAAGAGTCCAAGCCGTTTTATCATTTCGTAACAATACTCCTCACGATGCTCTCCGCTATGAGATCCTAATCAAATGAAAATAATTTTCAGAATACTAAAAACAATCGGGATGTTCCCGAATCCCCGCCATGAAAAACACACCTAATGTCCTCTAAAGCAAATGTAAAGCTTTCCGTTTTTTAAATTCGGAGTTGATCCAATGCCCTGTCAATCCCATGCACGCGTCTTTTTGTGAAGTAGAGCTTTAGCGATCAATGGCTAAGTAAATGGCTTAAACGTCCTAGAGAGTATCGCGCACTTGTGCTGTAAAATGTTTGACGTTGACGAGGAAAAGATGTTGGGCCCAATATTTTGTAGCTTCAGCCTTGACCCTCATCGTAGAAATTTTGCCTTTGCTAGCAAAATTCAACAGAATGATGAAGGAGTTCCTTTCAACAGCCTCAAACGCCATGTCCAAGGCCGCAACAGCTTCCACGATCATTGTTTTCAGATTCACAGTGTTGAGCTCCTGGGAGTGTATCGAAAATGAATCATGTTTAGCAAAAAGAAACCAGTTGTTCCCCGCAGCGATTTGGATTCCAATGCTTACCAGATTCAGTATCGACTTTTTAGTCCCTGTCAAGAAAGCGTCCAGCGAATGGTGGCCCTTTGGTACCATTCTGCCCTCTTTTATAATTGTGTGGACGTTGGTCAAGTGTCGGTTCAAGTTGGCGCTTCCCTTGTTTGCCACAACAAGGGTTTGCTTGCAATACTTGGAGGCAACGCACTGGTAAGTTCTCTCTGTTCTCCCGTTTCTTGTCTACTGACTGACGAGCTCGAAATACGACTAAATTCAGCTTTTGGTATTCTAGTTGACACTGGCATTGTCTGCGTTTTTTTCCTGGTCAGATGGTGTCTGCCTAGCACTGACTGAGGGTGTAATACTGTTTTGAGAGTGTCCTTCCATAGCTATTCAAGGTTTGTGGTTTTGGGTAACTAGTGATGACTTTTTTTGAACGGAAAGTTGGACCGTTCAGGTGGTGTTGTTCTTTGCGGTTAGTGGAAAGAAAGATAGGGAACGTACGGAGAGAGACAAACTTTCAAAGTGAAAAATGGTACTGTAAGGTGCGAAGTGGAAGTCATTATTATTGTTTCTGTCACTTCTCTCCTCACTGCGTACACTATGTATTTCTATGTCTATAAATACAGTACAACACCCACTCTCTACCCCAACAGTTTCCCTTTTCTTTTTTCATTTCGTTTCGACTATGGGTGGCTCAGGTCAAATATACAGGATCCTTGGATATGAATCTGGATCTGGATCTGGACGAAGGCACTGTCTTATTAATCTACGAAAAAAATTCATTCACACTGATAATATTTATACATGTTTTCATCCGAGCTAAATTACTATTCCCAACTTAAGAAAAGCGCCCCAAACAATAACATACATACTGTCATCTCTTTGACTGCCCGTAACTCCAGATGCGTTTGACCTCAGTAGGATCAAGCGTAAATGAAAATTTGTTAGAAAAACGTTTTCCTCTGGCAATTTACAAAATTTGTTAGGAAAACGTAGATTTAGTCTTTATATCGCCAGTGCTATTCCGTTTTACCTGTAGTTTTGTTCATCTTCAGGTAAGGAAGGAGCATTGGTAAGAGTGCTGGGTTCGTCTATGCGCACCCTTCAACGTCGATAGATTAAATCAGAATTTGCTATGTGTTCCTACTCGCTAAAAAAAATAGCAGGAAGGGGGCGATCATCATCCTCGTGATATAACTTGAGCTTCAGTTGCACGCGGCATTACAGATCCCGGTGTAGTGATGGTGGAAACGCAAGATGACAAGAGCACTTATTTGTGGCAAGCAATGACGTACTATTTAAGGAGGGGGCTTGAATCCAGTCATTGGCTTCACAATGAGTGGAGCCATCAGATAGGCGTGAAAGTCAAACTATCGCATTATATTAAAAACACCACAGCATAGCTAGCTCAGTGAGGCGTTAGCAGAATTTTGATGCATATGACAATTGTTACCTGTTAAGGAGCACGGAGGACAAGCGAAAAAATAAATTACAATCAATCAGTATGTCATACGCACTCTTTGTTGGAAAAATTACGATGTATGGTACAATCGACGATTTTGTCATAGGACGGAACCACGGTGGTTTCAATCTTTTCATATATGGATTTTGTGATTAGCGAATTGGGACTAAATTTTAAATTATAATAATACACTTTTACTTTTTTTTATCTTTAGGAAATATCTCTACCCCGGCGCTCTATACTCACAAATAGGGCGCTCCTCGCTACGCGCATCAAAGGACTCAAGTACTTGCCGACTTGAGTGGAAACGTTTGTTCACACGCGCCCCAACTAGTGTCAACTTCCTACACTGTCCATGACGTTCAGTGGCTAAAGGTATAGACTTCCACAAAGATCAGTACGTCCAGCTCTAATCCTGATTCAAGAGACTCACATTTGTTGGGTGGAACAAGCAGATAGATTATCAGATTAATGGAAGCCTTTATGTGGACGTCATAATAATCCGGGGGTGTATGCAAATAAGCGGGGGTGGGCCTTCTAGTAATGACGGATTATGTAGATTAAGTTGAGCCGTGGCAGCAAACTTTGTAGTAATCGAATCATAAGCGTGACACAAAGGGGATGGAAGTTAATCAACATATATGCGACGGCTATAAAGGTTGACAAAAAACTTATTTGATGACGTGCCAGTATGGGGTCTGGCCATCACTCAACCTGTCATCTTGGCATGTTGTGGCTGTTATAGAAGTTCAGGTGATTGGAGAACGAATGGTGAGTATCCAGGTGTTGCGGATGGTGCAGCGAGCCAATTTGCTAAATGTGGGACTACTCAGGTCATATAGCGACGAAATAAAATGGACCCAACTGAGCAGATTACCTATTGTAGAGGCGATTAAAGGAGAAGAATCGATGAATTTTACATCACAGTTGTGGGTGTAGAGGACGCTTCAAACGTTTATTATTATAAAGATGAAGTAAAGTTGTACCTGAGCAGGCAAAAAAAACAGTACATTCCCCACACCATCAGCAAACGATTGTGTAATTTTACCCCTGGTGATTCTGAGAAGTAATTACAGGATGATGCGAGAACTGACTCTAAGGGTGGTCTTCAAAGGTATAATACCCTGTTACGCACGTGTAAAAGTATTGTGCGCCAAGCCACCAAGTGAGAGGCGCACTGGAGACGACTATATAAATTGCGTAAGGAAATTTGCGGAGAGGAATTTGTTGAAATTAAATATAGCCTTTTTGGCTTCAGCGTCTTTTCATAGATATGAAACACCATTGGCTGAAATGAATACACATTTTCGGGTTATAATTCAAGTTTAACTGGCTAGTATTGTTATATTTGAATTAAGTAACCATAAATAATATACTTCTCGTCTTTTTTGTTTTTGAAATCAGATCAACCTAAACGTCCTCTGCGTGGCATCCGTCGCACACAATCCCCTCACAACGCAAGATCCTACATGTTCAAAACTGTCAGGCCAGGTAGTTTAAGATCTGCGCATCAAGTACAATTGTGTTGTCTATTTATACAAGTTATAAGCCAAAGTTGTTGAAGGGCTGCGACAAGGAAGATTTGTCGGTTTTAAGTTTGTTTTGGGAGTCTCTCGTTATGTTTTCGTGCAGATAGTGGAAAGTCCCCTTGTTCAAGGGACTAGTAGAACTGTTTTTAGATTTTGGAAGAAGTTTTTTCTTGTTTAACTTAAGAAACTGGATGTTAAACAAGACTTTGGAAACGTGGCAGGACCAAATGCTGTCCTGAAGGTGATTTTGAATGGACTGAGAAATGTCCAGGCGCGGCTGGTATCGGTTGAAGAAGCACTCAGTGACAAGTGTGTCGTCTGGGTCAAGGAAAGGCTCACCAGTCACTGAGAAGAAAAATGATTTCCGAGAAAGCTTACGCAAATTACCGTCCTTTCGGCCGGCAGATGACGCTCGATTTTGCCGAGGTCGAGGGCGTGAAATTCGGTGATATGCCACGCGTGAATGTGAACATAATACCACATATGCATCTTGTGTTGTACCGGGTGTGGGCGGCGAAAAGCAGATGCAATATGCTTCCTTTCGGTCAAGGTATGTAAAAATACCAAAGTTGACCGTGGAGAAGTTTTCTGGTGCAGAAATTTACTGAGGCCTAGATGCCGGGCTCAAGAAATGGGTGTATCTGTTCATGGAGGCCACCGAGATCGCTGAAATATCCTCTAGATTTACGTGGACAGAACGGCTTAAAGCGAATAAGAAAAATGAAGAAATTAGGTTTTATTTGTATTCGAATTTTTCAGATATACCTATTATTACAAAACCAACCGAAAATCGTATGGATAAGGGAAAATGAACTCTTTCTTTTTGGATAGCTAAAGTTGGGGGAGTATTTAGAGGGCACAGCATCTGAGTATTCATTGGCACGTGGCGGCGAATCTATCCCCACTTAGATTTCGTTTTGGAACAAATGTGGTTGGCATTCAAGGTCAACATCATGAAGCGGCAATCTTTTTCGCGTCCGATAAGTACCCCAAAAGGACGTGGACCCAACATTACTTATACCTAGTAGCTTCGGACCGGAAAAGTGAATCAAGTGAAAAGTTGATAGTGGAGAACATTGTCAAGTTTTCTGCTCCACGGTTTAAAGTGATGTTGATGGCCAGGTGCGATCCTGCAAGGCAGGATTACCTTAACCATGCCCAAGAGCTAAATACCTAGGCACAAGAGCGGGAGGATGACAAGATCACCCGCAAGATTTCACGCCAATTAAGTGTTCCGACGGAAGAGAGGCGCGGGTTTTATGACTGTGGAAGTTAAGGGTATCTTAGAAGAAACTTCCCGGAAAGGCGCCGCCGAAACGCAAACAACTCTGGCGAAAACCAGACCAAGAAACCAAGTGAAGGTTGGTCGAACAGAGTGGTTCTGTAAAAAATAGAAACTATATCAGAGGACGTGACCAGATGATGTTTCAGTAGAATATCTGACGATAAATTATAGATTGTTAATTGTGGTGATATTATAAACTTCGTGGCAAACGCAGATTTATTGGAGGATTTCACGGATAGTGGTAAAAATGACAGATTTGATTGCCTGACAGTATCATGCTTAAGTCTACCAAGGTTGCCAAAAATACATTGAAAACTAATTGTCAAATGTCGACGGTCATTGAACTAACCGAGAGGTGTATTATGCACCTAAACTGGCAAATAATTTAATCTCGCTTGGATTTCGCAAGAAGGGGTGCACCTTGCGGACAATGGTTACCACATGAATATGGCTGTCAATGATCGAATATTTTTTTCGGATTGAAACGCTTGGTTCTTTTTTGTGGCTAATTTAGCGAGTGTGAAAAAAGTGAATTGGGGACAAGTTTTCGAATATGTTTGAAACCATATTGAAGAAAGCAACTTGAGCGAGCTTCACGCGGGAACTTTACATCATAACATGAGCGCTTGGGTCAGCTATCATATGAAACTGTTGAAAAACGGTCTAGAGAACCCAGGTCAGGCATAGTCCTCAGGGACACTAAAAAACTTATTTGCCTGACCTGTGCTGAAGGCATGGCGACTCGGAAGAAACAGCCAAGGAAGGATTCAGGCAGAAATGAGCCCATAGATCTAATCGGAGAAGCGATTTGCAGCGACCTCAAGGGTCCAATCACTCCCCGTGATCGACGTGTAAATCGTATTCTCGTGGATTATGTTGATTACTTTCAAATTATGTGAGGGTTTGCAGCTCATACGGAAGATATAGCGGCAAAAATGTTCGAAAATTTTATTGCATGGTTTGAAAATGAATTTAACTGTCGGGTTCATGTACAGAGAACCGATGATGGCGGAAATACCAGAAAGTAGGGCTGCTTTGCAAACAAACTAGTATACGCAGACAGATTACCGAGGCTGGAAATCCAGTCTCGAATGGTAAATCTGAACGCAAAAATAGCACCATTTTTAATATTGTCCGGTGTTTGATTTTTGGTTGTGGAGAGCGCTGGTCTATTGGCCGGAGGCGACTGAGTATACGGCTTACATACTAAACCTAACTTCGATAAGAGTGAATCAAGGGAGGTTACCTCCGATTGAAGTGCTGACTGGGAAAAGGCCAGTCCTGACGGATATCGTCATTTTTGGATCTCGTGCATGGTATGGAAAGATCCCAGAAAGAAGGTCCTATCCAGGCATGCGGAGCGTGCGCTGATTCTTGGAAAGAGCGACGAGACCTGGGGTTACAAGGTTTGTTGCTGGGAGACAAAGTGGTTACTGGACGAGAAATATGACGTATATTGAGATGCTCGACAAGGAAGCGAGCGACGAGATCTCTAGAAATCTGGAAAATGCCACGAAAGAGGAGCTTGCATTCGAGACAAGTCACGTTATCAACCAAGAAAAACTGTGGGTAGTGGTGAACAAGAAGTGGATTCACGTATTTGGAAATCCACCGGAAGAAAACGAAGACACAGAAGCACAAAAATATCGAAAAACTGCAAGAAAAGAAGCAAAAATAGAGGAGATGAATTTAAGAATTATTAGTGGAACCGACAAAACAGTTGACCGTTGTAATGGCTCGACTGCCGGAAGTGGGTTATCTGTATACGCCGTATCGGAAGTCTCGAATATTGGAATTAATTCGAGAGAAGCAGTTCCATATCCCAGAAGTTACAGGGAGACCCACACAAGTACAAATGAAGACACACTTACTGCTGCGGAGCTGGATGAATTAGAACCCCTGCAAAATTTGGAAACATGGAAGATTGTGCGCAGCATACTAGGCAGGGTACCTCTCCCGACCAAGTGGGCCTATAATACCAACCTAAATCCAGATGGGACGGTAGAGAGGTACAAATCGTGTCTGTTTGCAAGAGAAAACAAGCGGATATTTGGCAAGGATTGCCTGTTTACGTTCTTCACGGTGATGGAAATAAATAACGTCAAGGTGATTTTGATGTTGTATCAGATTTGGGGGATCGCCGTAAGACATGGAGATGTGCATGTAGAGAGCAAGGTTAGTGCTGAAAACACAAAATACATTGATGTGAAGTTCAAGTTTTGAAGGATTTTTCGAAATAGGGTGTTGTTTCAGCTACTCATGTGCCGAGTGTGAATATGGTCGCAGACCTACTTACCAAGGATTCTAGTGCGCGACGGATGAATGAATTGCGATTAAAAGTTGGCTTGGTTTGACAAAGTTACAGCTTCCGGTGTTTTAGGAGGAGTGTTGAAATTACATGTAGCCATTTTGGCTTCAGCGTCTTTTCATGCAGATGAAACAACATTGGATGAAATGTATATACATTTTCGGGTTATAATTCAAGTTTAACTGGCTAGTATTGTTATATTTGAATTAAGTAAACATAAATAATATACTTCTCGTCTTTTTTGTTTTTGAAATCAGACCAACCTAAACGTCCTCCACGTGGCATCCGTCGCACACAAGCCCTTCACAACGCAATATCCTACCTGGTCAAAACTGCCAGGTCAGGTATTTTAAGATCTGCGCAACAAGTACGTGTGTTGTCTTTTCCTACAGCATTTACAAAGTAATCAATTGGTAACGGCGATCGAACAAGTCTGGTAAATAGGCGACTATTTTGGCAAGGAAAGCTACTTCAAAGAACAAACTCAGATGTTCGCAAAAGGAGTTGGTGATCAGCCAGTAACTACGATCTCTCCCCAGCCGGGAAAGACATTCAAATGTACGAGCTCGATCTCGGACAGGTTTGTATTGATTTGGAGCAAAATAATGGTAGGGAACCATAATATTATTGCCACAGAGCTGATATCTCAAGAGAATCAATTGCTAATAGCTGAAGTGGAAGCAGAGGATGTGATATTAGCAATTGAAGGACTGGAGCGCAGTAAAGAAGCAGAGTTTGACGTGATAAATAACGATTTTTTAAAAATAATCATGGATAATATGATCCCGGTCATGGCAGAAGTTTGTAATAGATTACTACGGGATAGACGCCACAGAATTGCTTATACAGGTGACTATTAATCGTTATAGTAAACAAGGGATTGGCAAAAATGCGTTGGTTATCAACTATTCTCATTGCTTCAGACGAGCTACAATATTTCGACGAAGCTCTTAGCACGACGAATGCAGGTCTTCTTAGAGAAGTTAGTCGCCGAATCGATAAGGTTGAGGTAAGGATGATGACAACAAGTGCATAACTTACGATGATGAATTGGCCTCATCATTAATAGTAAAGCGGGGGTCCTGCTCCATGATTTCGCCGAGGTGAACGATACGGTTGGCAGGCGGGTATCGGATGCAATTACGGGGTTTTATGGGTTCCTATCAATTTGTTCAATGATAGAGCTTTTATGTCGGTAGGATCCGACGGATAGAAGAAACAAAGTATGAATGGACGGTGTCAGCCTTTAGACGAGAAAGTCACACAGCGCAAAAATAGAAAGGTGACCAGTAGCAATCATTTTGTTTTCTTCGAGAGTAGAAGTGAGAGAGGTTTCAGGAGTGCAGAACCGATTTTGTTATAGGGAGCTTTGAAGCATCTACGTAGAGTACGTACGGGTCCAGGATAGTCAAGGGGTGGGATGGGATGAGTGCGCTGTTCATTGTTCTTCAGGCGCCACAAGTTGTACCATTGTACGAATATGAATAATCTTTCTGCGTTACGCGGTTTTCCATGGGAGATACGATCGGTTGTGGAAACAGGAGGATCTGTATGAGATTTGGAGAAGGGATAGTTGAGAACCTTCCCATTTAATCCGGATAGGTGTGATCCATCTCAAGCGCGTGGTGTAATGACTTATTCATTTCACTTGGACCCCGACTACCCGACCTTGGATTCTTGTCCACTGCGGGACTCGAACCCGCTATTTCCCGGTCCCATGGTGGGGCCTTAAACACTGCAACACAGGGTCGGTCAAGATTTGGAGACAGGTTCACCTGATTTGATGGATGTCAAATCTGCGTTTAATGCCTACAGGAGGCCTAATGGAAGTCACGGATCTTGGAAGACGTAGGAGTTGTAGGAGCGAAGGGAGGAGTCACCACTTAGAAAAGAAGACCGGAGCAAAGACCACTTGAGTGGAAGAAGGAAGATTTTGAAGTGTATTATTAAAAAATTAAAGATTTAATCCACCACTGCGATTTTGTCCAATGAAAAATACTCATGGACGGCCATCTCACTCACATACCGGTCAAATACCGTACCAATCAAGTACTACCGGCACCAACCAGTTTTTCCAACATAATCAACGTACCATAATCATCTCGGGATCGTGTTGGACAGGTTCAGGAACCGGTAACCCTTAATACGTCCCCTAAATGCGAACACGCGTGAATTCCGAGCGCCGTCGTGAAGTCTTTGTGACGCGGTCCTAGCAGTGCCTTCGTCATGATGTCTGCCAGCATCACAGACGTCTCGCAGTACTCGAGATTGACTTTACCACGCTTGACTTCGTCACGAATGTGATGATTTCGATGTGCTTGGCGCTACCATGATTCACGGGTTCTTGGTCATCTTGATACACGACTGGTTGTTTTCGAGGATCTTGAGCTCGGGTCCCGACTCACCTGCTTCCACCTGAATCTCACAAAGTAGGCGATGAATCCACTTGCCTTCTTGAATTACCAAACTCAGCGCAATGTACTCCGCTTCGCTCGTTTACAGAGACACGCTTGACTTCTTCTTGCTTTCCAACTCACAGAAGCGCTCATCAACAGGAACGTGTAGCCTGAAGTTGATTTTTGGTCGTAGTGGTCGCCAGCCTAATCTGAATCAGAGTATCCACGGAAGTCCGCCTTGTCACCAGGTTTGAAGAAGATGCCATGCGATTTAGTTCCTTGCAGATGGCGGAATGTTCGCTTCACCGCGGTCCAGTGCTCGACGTGAGGGTTATCCATGAAGAGCGATACATAACCAACCCCGAAAGCGATGTCCGGTCGTGTCGCGGTCATCAAGTGCATGAGGGCACCCATAGCCTCGCGGAATGGAGCGTTTACCTTGGTTGGCGCATTGCTTGGAACTAGTCCAGAGCTCAGATCCGCCGGACTCACTACAGCCTTGCACTCATCCATGCTGATAATGTCGTCCACGTAGCGTCGTTGGCACATCGTCACACTGCCGTCGGTGTTGTACACCATCTCTATCCCCAAAAAAAACTCACACTTGACGCTTTTGGCCATCTCGAATGCTTTTTGAGGTTTCCCTTGGTCCTTGTCATCAGATCCGCTGAACTCCCGGTCACCAAAACTTCGTCAACGTACACGAAAAAAAGCTTGCATTGACCGTCCTCAATCTTGATGTAGAGGCACGGGTCATAGGTCGACACTTGAAAACCTATAGAGCACACATATTCGTCGAAGGTCTTGTTCCATACACGCGAAGGTTGCTTGAAGCCGTGGATTGCCTTCACCATCTCTAGGAAGTCGAAGTCGCCGTCGAGTCCGGCACCACACAGTACACGACCTCCTTAATTATACCGTACAGGAATGCTGTCCCCACGTCCAGTTGGTTTAGAGGCCAGCCAAGGAACACGACCAAAGCAATGATCATACGCAGCGTCACGTACTTGACCACGGGCGAGAACCTCTCCGTGTAGTCGATGCCGTACTTCTGCTTTTCCCTTAGCTACGAGCCGCGCCTTGTACTTTTCTATGGATCCATCTGCTTTGCGCTTGATCTTTAACACCCACTTGGTACTGATGGCATGTTGGCCGTTCGGTAGCTTGGAGGCTCGAAACACACCACGAAGTCGCATTGACTTGCGTTCCGCGCGTAAAGCCTTGCACCAATGCATTTGGTCAGGGCCGTTTACCGCTTATTGGAATGTCTTCGGCTCGCACAAGTCGTCTGCCTCCACCGCATTCGCACTTGCTCTCCAAAACACAGAAGGAGAGGAGTCGTCATCTTCATCATCATGTGCATCATCCTCTTCTTCCTCGTTTTGGGTTGGCTTCACTCGAGCACTTGATCGTCGCTTGGCTTGATGCTCAAACGATCTGTCAGGAGTACTGGCTCGTTCCATCCCAGTTGCTTGGCGTAGAGAATGAGAACTTGCTGAGGCACCTTCAACGTCACTTGAGCGGGTCTTGCGTTTCCCCGACTTCTTGAGCTCCGTCGGACCAGCAGCCTCAGTGTCGTTGATCTTGAGGGAATCGAAGTCCAGGTCAGCATCTTCATCATCACTTGAGCTTCCCGTCGAGAGACCAAAACTTGACTCTTCGAAAGTGACATCGCGACTAATCACCACCTGCCCCGCCTCGATGCCATAAATTCGATACGCCTTTGACACTTCTTCGTATCCCATGAAGACACCAGCGCGAGCCTTGGGATCCCACTTGAGTCGCTTCTCCTTCGGAGTTAGGACGTACTCCCGACACCCGAATACACGCATGTACTTCACACTTTGCTTGGAGTTTTACATAATCTCTTAAGGAGTCTTGTTCTCGATCTTGGGCGACGGTAGGCGATTCTTGACGTAGATTGCAGCCATCGCCGCTTCACCCCAGAAACATTTGTCCAGCTTAGCAAGGTGCAGCGTGCTGCGACCAATCGTGACGATGGTCCGGATGTCGCGTTCTGCCGTGCCGTTCGTCTGGTGTGCATACGGAAACCTGGTCTGATGTTCGATGCCTTGATCTTCATAGAACACCTTAAGCGAGTTGGTCGCAAGCTCACGGGCTCCGTCATGACGCAACAACTTGAACCGCTTGCCAAACTGTGTCTGCACCTTAGTGGTGTAGCTCTTGAGGCACTCTTCACTGTCCGACTTGGCACGTAGGCAGAAACCCTTCATGCATCCCCTGGCTTCGTCCACGATAAGCAGCAAATACCTGCTTCCGCCCAGTGAGGATTCCTCCATGGGACCGCTGATGTAGAAGTGGAGCAACTCAAACGTGTCGTAGCAGCGCTTATAACGGTTGCTTGGGAACGGATTTTGCACCATTTTTCCTTGCTGGCAGCCGCGGCATACATTTGGTCCATTCGACTTCAGAGGTGCCTTGGCGTCTTTGATCATACCTTTGTTGACCATTTTGCGCAGCACGTCGATGGGAGCATGACCCATACGAGCGTGCAACTCAACACTGGGCGTAGACGTCGCCGCGTTCACAGAGCACAGTGAGGTGCGTAGCCAGTAGAGTCCGTCGACGAGGTCCACGTAGCCACCACGATGAGAACCTTTGCGCGCAACATGCATGCTGGCACCATCGAACACCACTTGGATCTTGACCCTCATGTTAATCTGTGGCACCGATAGCAAATTCTTCTTCGTGTTCGGCACGTAAAGCGCGTTGTTGATCTCAATCTCTCGCTCATCGCCGTTGGGCGGAACCACTCGCTCGATTATGGTTCCAACACCCTTGATGGCGACCTTAGTGCCGTCTGCCACTCTCAGTTCGCCTTCATCTCGCTCGTTCAGCGTGTCGAACTTGGCCTTGGTGTTGCCGACATGGTGCGTCGCACCGCTGTTGACTGCCCACATACTGGACACATCCTTGCCCGTCAAAAGTCCGCATTCCAGCGAAACCGCAAACGCCACGCGATCATAGTCGTAGTCGTCGTTTCGCCACTGAACATTGCTGGCCCCGCGTCCACGACCATTGCAGCCGCGTCGGCCTCCTCGATTCTCATCCTTCTGCTTGGTCCAGCACTTGTCGATCCCGTGCCCCAATTTTCCGCAGTAAGTACACTGGCAAGACTCTCTCTCGGTACTTTATGCCTTCGCCGCGTCTTCAGTCTTGATCGCCGGAGTCTTCTCGCCTTGCCGCTTGATATGCTCGTTCGTGAGTACCTTCACAATGTCTTGCGTCTTCAGCTCTGCGCTGCTCATCTCTAAGTTCAACACGACGTTCTCGTAACTCTTGGGGAGACTGCGTAATAAGCAGATCTCCACGTCTTCATCCTCCATCTTGGCGCCGATGCTGCTAAGCTTGGCGCTGATGTTGAGTACATCGTTGTAGTGATGCAACACATTCGCGCCTTCAGACATCTCCATGCTGAAGAGCTGTCGCTTCAAGTAGATGCGACCAGACATCTGCGATCCTCCATACAGCGTCTCAAGCACGTCCACGTGGTCCACGCTTCCTCGCAGTTGTCGACCACATGGTGGTAGTCCACATCCATGTGGAGCAGCATCAGACCGAACGCGATGTTGCTCGACTTGACATATTCGTCCCTGGCGCGAGAGTCCGTGAAGCTTGGAGTCGTCTCCCGGTTCACGACATGCCACACCGACTTGGTCAGGAGCACACCACGCATGTAGCGGTTCCACGTCGCGTAGTTGTCGCCGTTGAACTTTTCGATGAAGACCTTGGTCGAAACGTCTTGCGCAGAGGACATGGTACTTGGGCTCAAACCTAATGGAACTCACGGATCTTGGAAGACGTAGGAGCTTGTAGGAGCGAAGGGAGGAGTCACCTCTTCGAAAAGAAGACCGGAGCGAAGACCACTTGAGTGGAAGAAGGAAGATTTTGAAGTGTATTATTATAATTTAAGATTTAATCCACCACTTCGGTTTTGTCCAATGAAAAATACTCATGGACAGCCACCTCACTCATGTACCTGTCAAATACCGTACCATTCAAGTACTACCGGTACCGACCAGTTTTTCCAACATAATCAAATCGTGTTGGACAGGTTCAGGAGCCGGTAACCCTTAATAAGGACGAACAATCGAAGTAACTAGTAATTCCAACAGTAAACCGAAATTTTAGGTGACAAAAATGTGCTCCGTTCATTGACTGGCATAAAGAGCCATTGACACTCGCCATTCCACAACACCGAGCTTTGAACAACTCCGTGATGCGTTACTGGATGTCTCACACCCTACCGGCAAGCGAACGCGTGCAATTTTCTACTTACGCACACGTGGCAGCGTCACAGACTTGCAAGTGCTACTCACAGCCTTGCTAAACCGCAAGGACTCGGAGCTCATGCGGCACGTTGGCATATGTGATTGGTCAATTCCAGATGGAGGAGGCATGTGAGTCGTTGCAGCAAGTACTGGAAGATGAGACTGATGACGTCATGGTGCGTCATGAAGCGGCACAAGCTCTCGGTGCTATTGGTGCAGCCCAATCATTGCCAATTCTAGAAAAATTTAGCACGGATGTAGCCCCTGAAGTATCGGATACATGCAAATTGGCAGCTAATCTCGTGAAATATAAGCTGGCCAAGGCTAAAAGAGAGTTATTAGAGGGCGATGTTGATCGGAACCCGTATCTATCTGAGGATCCTGCTCTTGCTGCAGAGAAAAACGTATCGACCGCACAGTTGCGGGAAATATTGTTGGATCAGAACGGGGACATGTTTGCGAGATATCGAGCCATGTTTTCGCTCCGGAATCGGAATGCAGAAGAAGCGGCATTGGCTCTAGTGGAAGCCTTTTCTGATCCAAATGATTTGTTCAAACATGAAATTGCCTTTGTCATGGGTCAGATGGAGAACCTGATCGTTGTCCCGGCATTGAAGAAAGTGTTGCTGGATGAGCCACAGCACCGAATGGTGCGTCATGAAGCGGCTGAGGCGCTCGGAGCGATTGGTACCAGTGAGTGTCAAGAGATTTTGGAAAAACACTTGACCAGGTTGTGCGTGAGAGTTGCGTCGTGGCGTTGGACATTATGGACTACTGGGCACCCACGAAATAAGTATGGCCCTGTAAAAATAAGATAATTATTTTTTTGCATTCAGTATTTTGCACAATTAGGTTCTATCAAGCGAACAGATAGCCGACATTCAGTCGATTAAAAGTACGTAAAGAAGATGGTAGCAGGGTTGAGCTGGTTTTAAGTCGCTGAGCAATGGACAAGCACGCGGCTGGCGGCAGGGAGACTTCTTGGGCTGGCAAGGGTCCAGATTTTGACAGCGTCGGTTGAACAGGACCGTACAATACTTTTAGGACTCGGCGAAAAGTCGTCGCATCCTGCTGCTTGATCCTTGTCTCCCAGCTAAGCAGTTGCAAGTGTATTGGTGTTGGTGAAGCATTGGCGCCGCCTTGATCTTGAGTCGACACATACTTGTCGTCCTACGAAATCAACACGAACCGAAATGTACCATCAGAGTCAGCTTTCTCTAGCAACTTGGCGCTTAAAATGCTGTCAATCGTGTATTTGCTAAAAATATTGTCGGTCTCGACAATACTTTCCACGTGATCTCCTAAGGTTGATTGAAACAATGGGCAAGCGGAGATAAGGTATTTGTGCAATCGGATTGTCTCCGGCTGCTCCACGTTACACAGACCAATCCGCTCGCAGCAGGCTGTACAGATTAAAGGGATCCACTCATGTTTCTCCTCGAATGCACCATCAACATCATTCTCATAATCTTTTGTAGTTGCTGCGGCTATTAAGTCACTAGAATGCAGCAATATATAGGATTCACCGACAAGAACTCGATGTTTCTGAGCATATATATTCTCCCGTGGAATATGCTCAAAGGCTCCGACCCCAGCTCCCCAAAAGTCGAACATATCCATCCAATTCGCCGACGGTAGTGGTAGCACTTTGTGAATATTTTTTTCCACATTTTTCCTATCACCAAGCAAACGGGCATTGCATTTTCGACAATGAATGATTGCGTAATTTTCCGACTGAAGTTCGATAGGTGAAACTTGCGTAAAGGATGAAAACCCACCGAGCGGTTGCTTTTCGCTAGATTGAATTGGAAGTCTAACGTACCAATGGTCGTTTTTTTCCTCAATTGTACACTTTGTCATATCCACGCTTTGTTCAATTTGCATCCACCAGATCACTTCCATATTTGGGTGGTGCTCGTCTATATACGTGACCTCTACACGTGTGGAATCCACTTGAATCGCAAGTTGATGATCGGGAACAACCGTACTCTGATCCTTGAGTCTAGCACAATCTAGAAATAGATAACACTGATAACAGCCAATGTTGGCGTGATATTCTATAAACGAGCCGATAATTTCAGGTACTCGCTGTACAACGTCAAGTTCCTGAAAACGGCGCACCAGATCTTCTGCTTCTCGAACATTTTCGTCTTCGGTGGTCGTTCCATTAGCTCGAGTATATGTTTTGTCGGTATTGGTACCATATAAAGTGTTGGGGACTCGATCTGCGTGGACTCGTTCCTCCTCTCCTAGCATCTTTTTTTCAGTTTGTGATAACCAATGAAAAGCCAAGCGGAATTGAGGCGAAAAAAACCATTATGTTGAGTGAGTGAGAATGTGAGGTATATTTAAGTACGCGTACGACATAGTACATCCTGTTGACAGGCAACAAAGTTACCGTGGTGACTATGACTTGACATATTTGAAATGACTTGTCCTCGGAAAGCCGCGCGCCGTCTCGAAAAGTCTCGTCTCGATATGACCAGGTTTCGTGGCGTTGGCGCGGGTCCCTGCTGTTCGTGAAGTTTGGCTTGAGAGGCCTCTAGCTAACGGTTGACATCATTGTTGAGGAATTCGGCATCCTCCTTCACCACACCTGCCTCCCCGTCATCGTGCACTTGAGTTGAGGCTTCGGTCTCCAAGCAATATTTGCCATTCGATCCGCCATTTTGTTGTATGTGCGATAGTGATGTCCCCAGCTGGCGACACTGATATCGTCAGCAAGTAATCTTGCCTCTCGAAAGAGCAGTCCAAGTGAGGCTTGCGTGGTGGGTGATGCGTCCGGAGTTGCGAAATCACGAGCGCGGTGTCCCCCACGACATGCAGAGCTGAATAGCCACTAGCCTTCGCTTGTCGAAGTCCGTTCACTAGCCCCCAGTATTCAGCTACGTTGTTCATAGTCTTTGTACAACCGTAAGCCATGCTCGATACCCACAGGACGCATGCTGCGTGCGTCTGGATGTAAGTTGGACAATGAGGGATCCTGCTCCGCCCGGTCCAGGATTTCCTCTTGATCCCCCATCGAAGAAAATCAAGTAGAACACGCCAGAGGGATTGTTGAGCAGCAGCGCTCGCGAGGGAGGGGGGTCATCAAAGCAGATGACGGTATCAGGAAGCGCCGACCGTCTCTAGAAAACAGGAGTCCGTCGTCACCCATGTCCGGCTGGTAAGTTGATCTTCGGAACCGTGAAACCTCTCGTCGACATTGTGTCCTGGCTCGTGCGTTGTGTACTTCCTGTGATAGAGATGCGTCTTCCATGCGGCGGAGACGCTCAACCCAGATGGAATGTAGTGTCCTGGAAACAAAAATGGCCAGAGCTCATGTGTTGCGGGAAAGACCGCATTCTTCGCTCGAGACACATCAACGCCGGGTCCTATAGCGTATTTGATGGCTTCCCAAGAATGACTCGGAGTATCCGGAAGGTCCATGCCAAACACCCAGACGTGAAGAACTGCCTCCCTCAAGTCGCCAAGCTGTCGCCATCGTTCAAGTAGATAATCCCAATGGCACCGGGCACTTGTGTGGTGGAGTCAAGCTCGAAATCGAAAACATTAGCATCTATAAACTGACTACCACCATCGCGCCCAGCCTTCCAACTTTCGGAGGGGGTACTCCGCGGACCACCACTCGAGATCTGGTACGATCGTCCGCTGCAAGCAGACGACCGGTCGTCATCAGAACCCACTTGGTCCGATTGTTTAGTGTCCATCTCACCTTGTGTACCTGATGGAATGGGCTTGTTACACACTCGGTGGATCGGGATCGCAGATTGGATCGAACCGGTCTTGAATATAGAAGACCGATCTGGGTAGGTATCTCTGGGGCGGAACTCTTCACCCCAGACACAAACAGACCAAAAACACTTCCAAGAGATAACTTCCAATAGGTCGATCGTCCAAACGATCAAGACCTGACCAATACGAAATAATAGAGGGTAGACCGACCGTTCCGGTCTAGCCCCTGACCAATACGAAATAAGGCCAAAACCGGTCTAGTTTCCAACCAATATTAAAACAAGCCAATATGTCCACGTAAAGAGCCAACATGCTCGTGAAACTCTACAAACGATATATCCACGCCAAGACCAATACAGTGAATAGCACGTTCCAAACGTACTTGAGTTGAGGTGTTGAGATCGCCAAATCGTACTCCCGTCGAGGGACTTCCGGTGGGCCAAAGTGCGCGTGCGGCGCGTCCAGACCGGGTATAATGGGCGAGAGGGGATAATTCGACCCTCTGCCCCCAAACACTCCGCGGCGGGCGGAGGCGACTAGTGTACGAACAGGGAATAACGGAAACCCGTAGCTGTGGTGTGAACCAAGACCAGAAGAGGTTTCAGCCACTTATCCGAAAGCTAAAAGATTTCCTTACTTAAAGGTATAACCTCTGTCCTAAAAGGTAAAACCACAACTAAAATACTACTACCCTGGCGTCGCGCCATCAGACGCTCCACATGGTTATGTGACATACCCTCCTTATCGAGAACTGGAGGAGGAGGTCGCGCAATTGCGACGTGAGTTTCGCGAGCGCTGTGATCTACACAGCCATCGCATCCATGACGTCAGGGAGAGACTCCGCGATGAGGGGGATGTGATTGACCGCATCGAGAGGCGGCTTGACTCTCTCAAGTCTGTTGTTGCGGAGTATTGTGGTCGCATTTCGACCCTGTCGGAGTTACTTCGCCCTGCCGCTTCTTACGGCTTTTACGGCTATTCGCCTTTTCAACCTCCCCCAAGAGGGGACCCACATCCGGGTTCTGGTATGGCTTAATCATACCCACATAGAAGGTTGGATGTGTACGCATCGCCTTCGGGATATCCAAGGTATACGCCAGACCCTTTCGGGCTAGCACCTTGAAAGGCCTCACAAACCTGGGGCGCAGTTTGTTCCGTAACACGTTAGAAACTGCATGTGTACGAAGGTTTTTAGCGTTTAATAAAACACTTTCTACTACTTTATACGCCTTCCTGTTGCGCCGACCCTTGCGGTCGCCCTGTCCCTTTTGCTTGTCTTGGCTTGTCTTGGCTTTCTGCCATGGCATCGCAACGTGTCGTAAGACACTAAGGCGCGTCGATAAAAACTTATCGAATTGCTTTCGCATAGATACAGGGCAGACATCGGGGAATCCTCTCCCCTCAAGCCCTGGGCCACACACACGTTGCGTCAACAAAACCCTCGGATTCACTAATCCGTTCACGTAAAACGAGGTAAACCCCGTAGATGAATGGACCGAATTGTTTATAGCAAATTCGACCATAGGAAGCATCTCACTCCAACTCTTTGGAGAATCCGGACATAAACTCCGGAGAATATCCTCTACAACGCGATTAACGCGTTCACTCCGACCGTCCGTCTGCGGATGATCCGCAGTGGATATGAGGATCTTGGTGCCTATCACCTTAAACAAAGCTCCCCAAAACTGTCCCGTAAAACGGGGATCCCGATCCGACACAACAGAATCGGGTAGACCCTGCTGTCAAAAGACACGGTCTAGGAACACTTTTGCTGTTCCTTGTCCATCAATGGACTCTGGCACTGCCGCCAGGTGAACCATCTTGCTCAAACGGTCTACAAAGACCAATATGGCGGTGTTACCGGCCTTATCCTTCGTAAAACCGAAGATAAAATCTATACTGATGGCTTTCCAACACTCCGTAGGAACGGATAATCTCGCCAAAGGCGCCGCTGAATCTTCAGAGGGTTTGACCCTCTGACACGTCTCACAGGTGCGAATATACGCACCGACCCACTTATACATTTTGGGCCACCAATACAAAGCGCTTAAAGCGCTGTAGGTCTTATCCCGACCTAAATGACCCCCGGTAGGGGCGTCATGTGCCTCAAAGAAGACTCTGTACTTCTATTCCTCATCATGAGGAACTACCACCCGCGGAGTGTCCTACGCGCTCGTGCTATAATATAGCAAACCGTCACAGTAATTGTAACGGTGTAAACGACTCTAGCTCGACTTGACAGGGTAGGCTCAGACAATCCAATACCCTTGTCGCCTAATGCGCTGATAAGCGCCGTACATTGTGGGTCTTTCTCACACGCCTGTCGTATGAGATCCACCACAGACTAGATGATGAATGTCGCGTGAGCGAGCTCGTAATCGGGACGACGCGATAACGCGTCTGCAAGCACGTTCTGCTTGCCAGGTTATACTTAACCTCAAAGTTGTACTCCGCAAAGAAGGAGATCCAACGGGCCATCCGTTGGGAGAGACGAGGCGACTTCGTCGCTGTAAGTAAGGACGCGTGGTCAGTATAAACCACGAACGGCTTTGAGCCGAGTAGGTGAACCCTAAATTTGACAAGAGATACTTCATTGAAAGTAGCTCCTTGTCATGAACGGGATAATTCCGTTCCGCAGCTTTAAGCGGCCTCGACTCAAACGCAATCACGCGTTTCCTTCCTGCATCGTCTGCTTGTAACAAAGCACATCCGATTGCGAAATCGGAGGCGTTGCAGACGACGCTAAATGGTTTCCCAGAATCTGGGAGAGAAAGAACGGGGGCTTTCAACAAGCTCCCCTTAACCGCTTCGAAAGCGGATTGGTGTTTGGTTTCTCAACACCAATCTACGTCCTTCTTAAGAAGGTCGGTTAATGGCTTCGCCATTTCAGCGTAGTTCTCGCTGTACTTGTGGAGATAATTGGCTAATCCAAGCCACTTCCGTAAATCTCTAATATTTACAGGCGAAGGCCACTCCACAATGGCTTTCACCTTCGCGGGATCCGCCCGCACTCCATCCTTGCCGATGAAGCATCCGAGAAAAGGAATTTCCTCAGCAACAAAAATACGTTTGGATGCGTTTGCAGATAACTTATGCTCCCGCATACATTCGAGCACCGCTCGAAGATGTATTAGGTGCGTCTGAACATCAGACAAGTCGCCTTCCGCGCGACTATGAACGAATATATCGTCGAAGTACGTCTGAGCGTACTTTCTATGAGGGCGGAAGAGTTGAGTCACCAAGCGATTAAAAGTCTCTGGTGCATTTGAAAGCCCTTGTGTCATAACTATCCACTTCCACAGCATGCCACTAGGCGTGCTGACCGCTGTAAGCGGAATATCGGATGCTCGCATGAGCACCTGATAATACCCATCCACCAGATCTAAGGCACTGTACACAGTACAGCCTGCCATATTGTTCTGGAGGAAATCCTTCCAAGGAATCGGAGTTTGCATGGGTACAGTAGCTGCATTCAGCTTGTTTTACGCATGCAAAATGCGCCACTTTCCGTTCGGTTTACGAACACAGAAAGTAGGAGATGAGTGGGTAGACTTGCTCTCCCGTACCATCCCTGCCTCTTCTTTCCCCTTGAAGAATGCGTCGATGACGTCGCATGCTCCTTGGGGAGAGGCCACTGCCTATTGACGCAGTATTTGTTTCCAGGAACCAAGTCAATTTCATGTCGGACTCCCCGATCCGGTGGTAACCCCATCGGTGGGTTGTCACTAATGACATCTTCGAATTGCTTAAGTAAGGAATGGTAAGGGTCCTCATGATCCGCAAGGATCTTGAGGCCGCTTCGGTGTAACAGGACTGATCCTGTCACTGGCTTACACTGTGTTGTGCGAGGAAGCGCGCAATACAAGAGGGGTAGGATTAGTTTGTGACAACTAATCCTATACTAAAAGTAAATATAAATATTTACTTGTTGTTTAGAATACAAAATTAAGAGTGTTTATTAAATGGGTGGTTAGAGGCTAATAGTATAGTAATTACCTAACTAATATAATAATATCAAGTATTAAACTAACTGTACTATTAGTTAACCTGCATGATTCGGTATTTATAACGAATCGACTTTTCCTTCGTAGATTATAATAACTTATAATCTATTATTTGAATTTCAGACAACGCGTCTGAAATTCAACTGTGATATTCTAATTTGAATATCAATTATGTAATGGGAACCCCATTACATCAACCCCCCCCCACTTAAGGTGGTTGGCCAATAATAATTCTTATTTTGGCCAATCATAGGTGGCACTTGTTGGTCGGAATTTTTCATTCACCAACTGATTGACCATCGACGCGATGGTCAAAGCACGCGGCGGCGCTCTAAAGAGCGCAGCTGAAATATCGAAGGAGATTCTTCCTCCGCCTCAGTACTAGGTGCTGAGGTGTTGAGTGACAACAGTGACGCTGCATTAGCAGCGTCAACTACGCAAAGGTCGGAAGACGTACCGTCTTCGACCACAGATGCTGCTAAGGCGGCATCCGGCAAGGAACAGGGAGATGTTGCTAATGCAACATCTCGCACGATGACAACCCCCGAATGGTGTATTGCCAGGAAGGGTTCTTCCATGTTCGGAGACAGTTGTGACTCCGAACAAAGTGATTGGGGCACAGCTGTCCCCGAGAAAGGATCTAGCGAGTCTAAACTCGCTAGGTGCTCATCGCCTAACAGCGATGATAACTCTGGTGTCGCTGTCAGCTATGACAGCGATAATGATTATCACAGGTGGTTGCGGGAACGCAGACCCCCACCTGGACCAAGTACTTCTCCACGTCGGGGTGATTTAACCCTGGTGCGTGGTGTTGAAGCAGGCGGTGCTCCGCCTGCTAAAAGAGCTCGAACAGAAGCGGCACCTGCCGCTTCTGAAGCGTATCATCGTACGGAACCACATGTTCCGTACAAAGTAGGGTTTTGGACCCCTGGATGGGCTATTGCCCCCAACAGTGGCGGTCACCGTAAGCGGGACTGCCAATATGCGTTGTTCGATATCAACGTGCTGGATGACTGCGAATACATCCAGTCACGTCGATTCGATCGAAGTACAGACGATAGTCGTCTGTACTTTATTGACCTCTTTTTCCAGGTTCGATATTATTCGAGCCGGAGAGGGTCAAGGAGGAACAGGGACGATAAAGACGCCCTGACGCAGAGTTGGAACGCTTTTGTTGACAACTACAACAAAAGCCCAGATGATTACGTGAATAAAGTTCGCGTAATGCGCGAGCGATTTTTAAAGCACTCGCGAACAGGCAAAATGGAATACATCCATTATGCTTGCATCAAAGAAGGGTTAAAGTGTGGTGTCCCTTCTCACCTCGTTTGCCCGCGGTGTACGCAGGGCGCTCCTCGTCTGTCAGAGGAGGAGTTGCGGGGGTACGGTGGTTTTTCCGTACCCGCCGAAATTCAGGGTTAATTAATACCCTGAATGCATCAACACCTACTGTTGATGCTACTTCACATAATGAGTTTGAGACTTCTTCTCAAACTCAGTCCAAAGGTCTGGGGCGTCGGCCCTCAGAACCTCAATCGGCTCCCAAGAGTCGAATGCTTGGGGGTAACTCAGCCATCGTACTAAGTACTCGGTACGCTGCCCCTTCTTCGAAGGCACCGAGCGCTTGGAGATCAAGCACTCAAGGATGTATCGCTTATTCCCCGGATTATCGATCAGGGGCGTAGGAGGCTGAGAATTCCCTCGCCGTTGTTGTTGCGGAGCATGGTTCTTCGCTCCGCAAGCTCGAGGAGGGTTATTCCTCCTTGATCAGCGATATGTCTCACTTTGTGAAGACATATCGGTCTCTTCGCGAAAATTTCCGAAACCAGCGATATGTCTCACTCTGTGAAGACATATCGGTCTCTTCGCGAGAATGTCCGCGACATCCTCGGGGCGCACACTGCCCTTCAGCAGAAGAATCATCTTCTGTACATTGAGCTTTCCCGTTATAAGGGAGAGCTCGATCAACACAAGGCTGATCTTGAGCAGTCGAAGGCGGAGGTATTGACTCTCCGCTCTGCTCATCAACGGCTGGAAGCCGATTACAAGTCTCTCTTGGGAGACTTGTAGAAGCACGGTATCTTCCGTGGTTCTGTGTCTCGTCGTAAGACGAAGACGAATGATACGGTTTGAGCCGCCCAACATAGAATGTTTGGTGGAGCTGCATTGCTGTGGGAATTTCAAAAGTATAGGCATTCCCCCGAATCTCTTGGACCTTGAAAGGTCCAATGTACTTAGGAAGTAACTTCCGTGTAGGGAATTTGCTTATTGCATAGATAGGCAAATTGGTAGTACTTAATAATACCAATTCGCCTTTTCGAAATGAGTTTTTGTTCTTCCTTCCTTGCTTGTCTTCATTTCGCTTCTGCTTATCCAAAGCAGAAGCAAGTGCATCTTTTATATAGCGTATTACAGCTTGGATCTGTAATACGAATTCATCTACTGCTTTATCAGCAGTAGGTGAGTTGCCCTCATTGTCTGCAGCCATTGTTGCAGACACATATTCATCATATGCAGCTTCAGTTTCATTTGAAGCTGCTTCCGCTTCTACTGTACTTTCAGTAGAAGGGCCATCGTTTTGCTCACAAGTTGCAGTTGCAACTTGCGCATTGACTCGCTCAAATTTTGAGCGGGTCCCTCCCCCACTTTGATTTGGCGTACCGGCAAGTAAAGCTGGGGTTCGTGGATGCCTTAAGGCATTCACGTAGAACGGTGTATGCTTAGTTGAAGCATGCACCGAATTGTTAATCGCGAATTCAGCGAGTGGCAGATAGTCACTCCACTGTTCAAAAGCATGTGCGTATGATCGCAACATGTCTCCGAGAACGCGGCTAACCCGTTCCGTCTGCCCATCCGTTTCCGGATGGTCCGCAGACATCTTCAACTGGGTTCCCAACAATGAGAACGTTTCTTGCCAGAAACGTCCTGTAAATCTCGGATATCGATACGAGACAATGTCTTCCGGCATTCCGTGCAAACGGAATACCGTATCAACGAATATCCGCGCTGTTTGAGCGGCGGTTACGTTCGCTGATACTGCAGTAAGATGTACCATCTTACTGAAACGGTCTACAAAGACCACTATTCCGGTCTTCCGACTATTGTCGGGTGGAAGACCGAATACGAAGTCCATTGAAATGGACTTCCAACACTCTGTCGGAACCGGCAGAGATTGCAGCGGAGCCTGTGCAGACTGCGCAGGCTTAACGCTGGAAAATCTCGCAAGCGCGTACGTATTTCCGTACCCACTTGTACTGGTTTCGCCAGTAAAAGTAACGTGCGAGAGAAGCGTATGTCTTCTGTCGACCTTGATGCCCCGAAATCGGTGCATCATGATACTCAAACATAATTTTATGTTTGAGATCATCGTCGTTTGGAACGACGATGCGACTTTCATCTTTTTGGTCTGTGCTGTAAAGCAGCAGACCATCGTGCAGTCGTTATCGATGCACGCAAGCGCGGAGGAACTCGGGGAGTTCGTCGCGCTTCTCACTTGATTGATTACTTAAGTAATCAATCAACAGACGTGTCTCCTCGTCTGTTTTGTACGCCTCGCATACTTGTCGTATAATTGACGAAGACAAAGCAGTGCAACGGATCGCGTTTGCACTGGCACCTTCCGTTACGGACGGTTTCGTCTCGTAATCGGGCCTTCGTGATAGCGCATCCGCTATCACGTTCAACTTTCCGGGTTTGTATTCAACCGTAAAGTTGTATTCAGCAAAGAATGACAGCCATCGAGCCATTCTTTGATAAATGTGTGGTGAATTGACGGCCGTGCGTAGCGACGCATGGTCCGTGTAAACCACAAACGGATTATCTCCCAATAGATAGATCCGAAACTTGGCCAGTGCATACTTCATGGCAAGAAGTTCTTGTCATGAACTGGATAGTTGCGCTCGGATGGGCGCAAATGACGCGATTTATAGCAGATTAAGCGATCAAGATCATCGTGATCACGCTGCATCGAAGCACAGCCGATAGCGAAATCGCTCGCGTCGCAAACGACGTGAAACGAACGCTCGTTATCGGCTATAGCCAAGACAGGCGCTTCAGTCAAGCTTTGCTTGACTGCATCAAAATCATCTTGGCATTGGGTATTCCAATGCTATTCGAAATCTTTCTTAAGTAATTGAGAAAGAGGTTGTATTAACCCAGCACAGTTGCACGAATACTTGTGCAAATATGTTGCCAACCCAAGGAACTTTCGAAGTTCCTTAACGTTGTTTGGCGTAGGCCATTCAACGATCACCCTGATCTTTTCAAGGATCAGATCGCACCCCGTTCTTGCCCACAAAACATCCAAGAACGGGTATCTCAGGTGCACCAAAGGTGAACTTCTTTAAATTTGCATAGAGCTTATGCTTACGCATAAGCTCTAACACTCGACGTAGATGTTCCCTATGGACATCTACATCGCTTTTATCGTGTTCACCCTTACTATGGATGAACACGTCATCGAAATAACTCAGTGCGAATTCTCTCACCGGGCGTAATAGATGCGTTACGCATCTGTTAAACGTAGCAGGGGCATTTCGAAGCCCCTGTGGCATAACAAGCCACTCCCAAAGCATGCCGATTGGGGTGCTTACCGCCGTGGGAGGGATATCCTTCTCACGCATTAGGATTTGATAAAATCCATCTCTTAGATCGAGAGCACTAAAGACGGTGCTCCCGCACATGCCATCAATGATGACATCTTTTCGCGGTATCGGCGTCTGCGCCGGTACCGTCGCTGCGTTCAGCTTGTTGTAAGCGTGAACGATTCTCCACCCACCTGTGGATTTTTCACACAAAAGGTGGGGGTAGAGTGCGGTGAGATAGACTCCCGCACTTGCTCTTCTTTACGACGAGCTTCGAAAAACTCGTCGATCGCTTTTACTTGATCACGCGGCAACGGCCATTGCCGCGTGAGACAATACTTCGTGCCTGGCACGAGGTAAATTTCATGACGAGTTCCCTTATCCTTAGAGAGCTCGCTAGGTACTTCTTCTGGGAATACGTCAGCGTATTCCCGAAGTACCTCATAAAATGGGGAGTTCGCTTTAAGCGACTCCCAGCTCTGCGCTTCAAAGCGCTGAACTTTGGTTTGATCATTGGGAACCTCGTTCCCAATGTTTTCCACTTGTAATGTGGATATTCGTTCACGAATATCCACTACATCATCTGTTGCAACGTAATACAGATCTGTTCGATCTGATCATCGTGCAAGTTTCTCATAAACTTCTTCCAGCTTAGCGCTGGAAGAGCCATCACCTCCGAACCTTCTTTCGGAGGGTGTTCCATCAACAGAGACTGGGTAGCTAATCCGGTCTCCGTTTGCGTCAAGACGTTGATCGTCGCGACGGAACTGTCCGTGCAATCAGACGCACTCGTCTGATTGACTGCTACACGGTGATTACGATTCACCGTGTGCGAATACTCATCATCATGGTGTCCACTGCCTACCATGGAATTTTCTTGGCGATCAGATGTGCTCGTCTGATCGGCCGCCTGTTCTGCAACACGGTGGTCTTTATCACCCGTGTGCATGGCTAACGCAACGTGGTGGGCACTGGCCACCACGGAGTTGTGCTCACAATTGCACTCGATCGTGAGTTCACTCTCATCAACACGGAATTCTTTCTTCGTGTTGGAACCTTCGGTCGCACAGTGGGTGTTTCCCACTGTGGATACTATTTCATTCTCACGGTGGGTGTTTCCCACCGTGGATATAACTTCATTCTCACGGTGGTCTTTATCACCCGTGGAATGTTTCTCTCCAACACGCAACGACTCTTCTGTTGCGTGTGGTAGTCCCTCTGGACTCTCACCAGCGGAGGTACCTTCCGCTGATCGTGTCATAAAAGACCTGGTGGTGCCATCGCTATCCACCAGACTGTCCGACGCTGCGGTTGTATCTTCTGATACAGCCGGATTACACACAGGGTGATCAGATCCTGTGGGTCCGCCGCGGTCGATTGATAGGTTAACCCAGTCGATCGAAGGTTTAAACTTGGACATCCATGGGATTCCAAGTATCACATCGAACTTGTCATCTAAATCGAGGACGATGAATTAATCCTCGAATGACAGTTCATTCAACTCGAAGCGTGTCTTAATCACACGCTTTGGAATAGTCACGGTTGCACCTGTTGCTAACCGGACTGACAACATACTTCGTGGGTTTTCTACCTCCATGAAGCTCAACAGCGTTAGAATCTGAGTTCTAACGAAATTGTTTGACGCTCCTGTGTCAACCAAAGATCGCATGGGGACATCGCTCCCGTGTGGCTTAACCTCCAGGGTGATAAGAGGCTTATCATCACCCTGCACCTTTTTGACAGGACATAGTCCGTCTGGGGCTATTACCCTCACATGCCCTATGTCGGCATGTGGGATAACATTCCCAGTAGGGCGCCCCGCCCCCACTAGTGATTTACGTTTTTTGCACCAACAGGGTGATTTCCCTGTTGGTGTCGCCGTGCAGAGGACGGTTCCGTCCGCTGACTGCGTGGCACTGTACGCGGTTCCATACACTCATGGGCAAAATGCCCCACTTTCGCCCATCGATTGCAGCGAATGTTCTTCTTAAATTTCGGTTGCTTCGAGTTCGAAGCAACCGCAACCGATAGGTCCATCAGCTCTGGACCTCCACCGCCCATCTATGGCGCGGGTGGCTATTTATTGAGACGAAGTGTGAGCTTCGTCTGCCCAACTGCTTATTGTTGACATGCTGTTGCGGCATGTCAAAAGCGAAGGGCTGTTGATCCCTTCGGCTGTACCCAGCATGCGATGACGCTGATCGCATGCTGAACTCCTCACGGATGCTCATATCAATGGCATCCTGTAAGTATTGGGCAGGTGCCGGTAAAGACTCTGTTTGACGGGACCATCATTGAGTCCCTTCATGAAGCCAGTGACCTGCATAGCAGGGGCACCGGCTCATACACAATATTTGACAGCAAATATTGCGTCTTCTGAGCGTAAGCTTGAAGGTCAAGCTTACCTTGCCGGAGTTCCATGAACTCCTGCCGACTACTTAGCTCCATTTCTGGAGCTTCAAAGTTGAGCTTTTGCTCAGCTTTTAATTCCTGATAAGTCAGGAACGCAGAGTCATCAGTGGCTCCGCGACTAATCGCCCATGCCCTGGCTCTGCCGCCCAGACATGTTGTGGTGATGTACGCCTGTTGACGTTCGTCAACAATATTTTTCGCAGAGATGGCATCTTCCACCTCTGCGAACCATCTACGAAGGGGCTCGCCCCCTTCACCGGTAAAGGGCGGTACTCGCGCCTTTACCACTTCAACGCTATGTGTTGCAGCTGCAGTTGCGGTCCGCGCTGCCTCTTGCCGTCTTGGCTTTTCCAGGTGGTTTCGCCTAAAGCGATTCACCACCTCTATCACTTCCTCCGGGGTCTTACTCAGGAGGAAGGTAATGATGTCGGTCCCCATGGACCGAACCATTTCTACCGTCGCGTCTTTACTACGCGACGAGAAGTGAGGGAAGTGTTTCGTCACCACTTCAGCGTTCTCTCTCGCTCGGCAGGAGTCATGTCTCGCGATCGAAGGTGGTCATGCAGCTGGATCTGCTGCCTGGGGAGTCTCGCGGATACTGGAAGTATCATGCTCCCGACAAATGGTTTAAGCAGGCGAAAGCCTGTGATAAGATAAACAACCAGAAGGCAACGTTGTTGTTCGACTCTGGGTACGAAGTCTCAATTATCGACTTCGCATTTGCTCGTAAGGTCGGATGTCGTATAGACGACACCCAGAGACAAGAATGCGTCGGAATCGGTGAAAATTCTTACATGACCGAAGGTGGGACGCGCGTGAAGATCACCCTATCGGGTTCGTTGGTCTACTTCTTCAGCGCTTTGGTTGGCAAGCTGGCCGGTCAGGATGCCCTGTTAGGCATGGATTTCATGGTGCCGGCAGGTATTCGCCTTGATCTGTCTCATGGAGTGCTTACACTCCGGATGAGGTCCAGATCCAGTTAGCTGGACGGCGGGACCTTTTCGGATCGCACACCGATCTGGTCAGGTGGGACCAAGATGACACCATTCCAGTCGGCCAATCCGCTGATAACCCGGTCGACAAAGGTTTTCGATCAAGGAAGTTATGGGTGACCAGGGGCGATCGGTGGGTGTCGACCTTTGTGAAGAGCGCCGGCCGATGTAATTTTGTTCGAGTCACTAATATCGGTGACAAGCCGCTTACACTCGACAACAATACTATTGTTGGCATGTGTCTGGCGGAAGGGAAAGTGCCAAGAAAGATGGGGTTCGTCTCGATCGGATCGAGACGGTATGTTGAGTGGCAGAACTTGGCATAACAAGCGACCACCGATCTGATCAGCGATGATGGACCGGTGGAAGAAGATACCTCACCTATGGTGGAACGACCCAGATATGTAACCCAAAAGAATATGTTAGTGCGAAGAAAGTCACCGCAGTCGCCGGACACGGTGGACCATTAAGCAGATGATCCAAGGTTCGTCGACGTGGTGGCCTCACAAGAACAGCGACAGAGGAGCCGGAAATAGAAAAAGGGGAACATGTGATTGCTGGGGCGGACCACGATGGCGCACCTAAGCATATCGATGTAGGTGAAAGGCAGCCCGCCGATCGGGAACAGCAGTGTTCAACCGATCAGGACAGTTTGGGTGATATTGCCCCGGAAGACGATCAAGTTTGTATCCAGGAGGGCGAGGATCAATATATTCAGGAGTTGGAGAGCCAGATGGCAGTCCTCCCTGAAGTGTCTGCTGATCCGCCCGAAGTCACCTTGGACGATCTGCAAGTGGGTGATCGAGATGTCAACAGTCCCGATCAGATCGATCAGTTAAAGAAGATCATATCGAAGAAGAAACATCTGATGATCGGGAAAGGCAACGCCTTACCCCCTTCTGCTCGCGGAGCGATCTATGACATCAACTTGGGTGATGCCAAGCCGATCGCCCAGCGATGCCGACGTGTGGCGCCACAGTACCGCGAGAAACTGTCTGATCTTATTAAAGGACTGTTGGATACCAAGATCATTAAACCGTCGATCCGCCGTGGGCCTCTGCGATCGTGATTGTGATCAAGAAGAACAGGGTCGACATCAGGTTGTGTATCGATTATCGGTTGGAAAATCGGTTGACCAAGCTTATAGTGTACCCGATGCCGCTGATCAGCGATAGGCTAGAAGATCTCACCAAGACCCTATGGTATTGCTCACTGGATATGGCAAGTGGATTTTGGGTGGTTTCGATGACCGATCGGGCTCGCGAGATCTCCGCATTTGTTACTCCGTTCGGTCTGTTCGAGTGGAACCGTATGCCGTTCGGTTTGAAGAACGCGCCCAGATATACCAGAGGCTGATCGACAACGCATTGTATGGACACTTCAAGATCAGTACCGATCGGGATCCCACCGAAAACCATGATTTATTTACAGAGGTGAACCCGATCGGGAAAGGAGACCGTACGTTCTGGGGAGGCGATCATATATCGACAACATTCTGATCCCTGCTTCGTCATGGAGCGACCTGCGCGAGAAGGTCGAACGGTTGTTGGAGATATGCGATCGCTGGAACCTGTCGATCAGTGCTGTGAAGAGTTTTTGGGGCATGTCCAAGGTCGCCTATTTGGTTCATACGGTGTCAATCAGTGGGCTGGAGGCCAATCCCAAGGATCCGGAGTCACTGAGCAACCTCCCGTTTCCCAGATCGCTGAAGGCAATGCAGTACTTCTTGGGGAGCTTAAATTACTACAGCCGCTTCATTGAAGACTTCGCGATTTACGCGACCGTGCTGTATGAGCTCCAGGAAGTCAACTACCATATGTTTCTCGAAGGGGATCGGGCAACTTTACGGGAGGGCTGCGACTCTGTATGCTGAAGGCCAAGATGGTGACGACACCGATTCTCATACACTTCGATCCGGAAAAAATACCGATCTTCATTGTGTATGCTAGTAAGTGGGCCATTTCTGCCACTCTAGTGCAAGAACATGATGGAGTGTACCACCCGGTCACTTTTACGAGCCGGACGTTGAAGCCGAACGAAAGTAACTATGGGATCGTCGAAAAGGAAGTTCTGGCTTTACTACGGATTTTGGATGTGTGCTACAACCTACCGGTCGGCCGATCTGTAAAGGTCCTTTCGAGAAAGTCGATATTGCCTGGCTATTATCAGCCAATGGGATGGATGGTCGGCTCGGCAGATGGTCAGCGATCTTGTCACAGTGGTCCCTCGAGGTCGTTAAGTGCAACAAGGTAGAGGAAGAGATATTGGCATATTGACTGCCAGTATCACCCCTCGGTCTGAAGTAGATGAAGCTCTGATGGAGATTTCCCCAAGGAAGCAACCTCGACAGTCAATCTCACTGACGCCACCGATCGTCGATCGGGATGAGGAACTCCTGGTCTTGAGTTTCGACGGATCGGCTAGCGTGAAGAAGAAGGTAGGCTCCTATAGTGCCATAATGTGGAAGTTACCACAATGGTCTATAGTAGCAGCCGCCGCCGATTTCACGCCTGACATAACGGTCAACAAGGCGGAATATCGGGGTCTCCTTTTAT
This sequence comes from Peronosclerospora sorghi, assembly GCA_026184515.1. Lineage (NCBI taxonomy): Eukaryota > Oomycota > Peronosporomycetes > Peronosporales > Peronosporaceae > Peronosclerospora > Peronosclerospora sorghi. Next base: position 5,756,604 of record CM047592.1, on the reverse strand, counting down.
GTCTTGATCTGCTGTGATCACAAAAGAAAGGGCGGATCATCATATGTGGTGAATACAACCTAGTGATAAGTCAGATCACTCGGTAGATCGACTGTAAGGCGCCACGGCTGAAGTTGCTGAATGATCGGGTGATGAAGGCACTAAGAGACTATCCCAACCACGAGCTATTGCACGTGAAACGGGATTGGAACATAAGCGCCGATCACCTCGCGACCCAAGCTATGCGGGACCAGATCGGGGCGAAGATCACCGAGGAGGCCGTTCTACATGAACTTATGGACATAAACAGGCTCCCGGAGTTGATCAAGCCCAAAGACAGCCATGATCAGGTGCATGTGATGGCGGCAACTAGATCGCGAACTCAGAAGTATCGCCGATCGTTCCCAAAGGAAAGTCTGAGCGAGTACGTTGTACAACAACTAAGGGCGGAACCGATCCTCAAGGCGCAGGACGAAGAAGAGTGGATCGTCAAGTTGAAGACCTATCTACGCGGTGAACTGTCCAAGATAACAAATGATCAAGCGAAAGAGTGTACCAGGATCGCGGACAGTTACGATGTGGACGACAATGTATTGCTGTATTACTTCCGTGACGTGATCAAGACAGTGCCGATCGAGATCGACTAGCGAAACTGGTGATCCCTGATTTGCTACAGCCGGATGTCCTTCATCACTACCATGTGAGTCTAGAAGGGGGACATCAAGGCATAGGCAGGACATACCACAAGATCACGGCCCACTTTCACTGGAGAGGTCTTTTTTGGAGCGTGCAGAAAAATGTGGGCTGTTGCAGAGATTGCGAGACCGGAAAGGGCAGACCGATAATCAAGGGCCGATCGCCCGGAAATATCGAGGCTACTTACCCTTTCCAGGTGATAGCAATGGATCACATACCGTCGCTGCCCAGATCGACGCGCGGAAACACTGAGCTGATGATCTGGATCGATCTGTTCACTGGTCTGGTGATCGCAAAAGCTAGTGCATCCCGATCTGCGGAGAAGATCGCCCAGAGCTACAAGGAATGCGTGTTTAGAAAGTTCGGCGCCAGCAAAGTCATTAGACACGATCGGGAACCCGGTTTTATGGATGAGGTGTTCCGATCGTTCAATAACATGCTAGGCCAAAAGCAGAGCGCGACGATGGCATATCGTCCGCAAGCGAACGGATCGGCTGAACGCATGGTGCAGACAATAACAAGGGCGATAAAGATGTATGTGTCCGATCCGGACCAACGTGACTGAGACGAGTATGCAGAGATACTGGTATTCGCACTCAACTTCAACCGATAGGATCCAGGAGAAACGCCTTTCTATCTAGCGTATGGATGGGACCCTTGATCGACACTTGAAGCGGCGATACCGATCGGCTGCACTCGGACCCGCGATCGCGATGCCCGTCGTTGGCGTATGCAGGTCCAGAAGCATTATCAGCACGCGAAATAAGTCGTCAATGAAAAGTTGCGTCAGGCCACGCAAGATCGAGCATATCGGAATAACGATCAGGTCCGCCCTCATGGTATTGAACCAGGGGCGAGGGTATGGTTATACCTCGATCGGGTCAAGGAAGGCTATGCAAAGAAGTTGGCTAATATGTGTCACGGTTCTTTCCGTGTAGCAGAGGTTATCGGTGAGCATGCTGCCCGTCTGATCACGATCGGCACGGATTATAAAGTTTTTCTGATTGTGCACGTGTCCAAACTGAAGCTAGTCAGAGAATTCCCGATCAGCCTAAAATGCACTGTCTGGTGGACGAAGCGGAGAGGTTCGATTTTGATGAAGCTCTGCTGCCGAGGGACAGTTGGGAAAGGCCATTGGAAGAGGACGAATTCGAGGCGGAAAAGGTGCTAGATGTCCGATCGGTCAAGAAGACACGTTTCGGTCGGACCCACCGAGAATATCTGGTCCGCTGGAAGGATCATGAAGAAGCAACTTGGATCGACGAAATTGATCTAAATTGTGGAGCACTGCTACGAGAGTTCTAGTGAGAACGAGTCAGTCGGAATCGCTTTGCAGTGATGCAGACTCATGAGGATGAATATCAAGACACACATTAGCACCGATCAGTATATCGATCGGTGTGAATATGTGTATGGTGTGAACTATTGTGAATTATTGAGATGAACTTTGAACAACTGGAGTAAAAGAATGACGAACGTGGTGATAATTTTCGCGATATGGATGGAAACTGTGTATGATAACGTGTTGGTGCAAGGTTGGAGAAAGTGATGAAATTTGGTCAAGTGATTGGATGATCAGGAATTTGAAAAGAATGATGACATGTATTATGGATTATTCGGTCAACTATCTGACACATCAAGAGTCTCAATCACCCCACAAACGCCCGATAAAAAATGCGGGATGGTCTTCGATCTGGTCCCGATGTTGAATACGCCAGGGCTCCTGTAGATCGATCTGGATCAAGGAATCCTTCAGGTCTACGCTGGCCCGTCGCACCGAACACCGGTATACCAGATGCCGTCCTCAGTCAACGCCCGGGGGCTCTCAACGCGACGCTTGGCCATGTGAAGAAACACCGGATACAAAAAGATGTCGATGTAGCGCTCGCGGGCCAGCATCCCTTCCAGAATAAACTGGCATAGGGTCTTCCAGGCCTCGCCCGCCCGACTCCGGCGCTTCTTCCTGTTTTTCGTAAATGAGATCAGGCCTGGATCATGTTGCGCTCGATCAGGAGGGAGCACTAGATAGTGCGTAGACTCCCAGATCGCTTGGCTGTAGGTTGCATCGAAGGCCTTCACTCGACCTAAGAACGAGTCGATCCACGCAGTCGACGCAAACATGGACCCCAGCTTGGAGCGGACGAACACTTTCCATGGCTCATCTGCATACAGACGGGCGATTTGTGGTGCTGTGACCAGGTCCGCCCGCCATGCGGAAGCGGCAGGAGCCTTTGAAGCTGGAGGAAAAATCCAGGAGTCTGGACGCGATAGAGATCGGGATAATATCTGCTTGGTCAGGGCAGATTAGTACAAGCTACCGATCTGCCTCGATGACATGGCGAAGTGGCATCTGAAGTCAGCGATGGGAGAGGTCGACCTCCAATCGACACCCCTTTCAATCGGGCGTGACGGCGCAGCCCAGATGTGACGGGCTGGAACGAAGGTACCGACCCGGTTGACTCGCGCGTTTGTGCAGCACCATCACCCTGGGAGCTGATCGCCTTATTAGCCCCCGATTCAGGCTTCGCAGGAACGGAACCTCGGCGTTGATCGGATCGGGACTTGAATAAAGTAGTGATCAAGAACTCGGAATCGCTCGATCCGGCCCCCGAGTCCTCTCCGGAGGAGACGTCTATACGCTTGGTGTGAGCGGCGCGGGGGCGCGAGGGCGCACGAGATTTGATGATGATAGACGAATCACCCGCGTCCGATCTTGGACAGGGAGATGTGCCAGCGTCTTGTCTTCTTCTGGGGCACCGCTCGCTTCTCCTCGAGTTCGGAGTCGCACGCTATGCCCCGCGCCCTGGAGCCCTTGGACGCGTCCTTACGATTCTTAGACGTTTAAGGAATTTCGGGGTGGTTAATTTTATCCAATGAGTGGCGTCGGGTCCGATCTTGATGCAGATCGACCAATACGGCCGATGCAGACCGGTCAGCGCTAGAGCATGCAGCCGGACGCCGGTGCAACAAGTCAGTCAACTGTTGGTAGCACCGATTTACGACCGCCCAGCGACGATCCGACGCCTGGGTCCAGGCGTCCGATCGGCTCTGGAAGGACTCGACCTTCCGGATATGCTCCCGGACCACGACCTGCAACTCGCCGATCTGCCTCTCCAGGTCACCATGTTGGGTGCGGAGTAAGTTCGATCGGACTGGTCCTCCAACCTCTTCCGTTTGACCACCGCGAGCTGTTCCAGGGGGTGTGACATGTAGGCCTCCAAACGAGACAGATCATGCCGTGCGCCGATCAGCCCGTCCAAGATCGGTAGGAGCTGATCGCAATGATCATGCGACTGCCGATCAGCCGTGAATAAGGCGTCGAACGTTTTGGCAATGTCGGAGGGCAACCGATCTGCCCGCAAAGGAAGGTTAGAGCAGATCCAAGACGAAACAGGCTGATCGGCTTACCTCGCGTTGTTGTTGGGCGATCTGGGCCCGGAGATGTGCGCTTTCAGCGGTCACCTCCTGCAACTGCGTGGACATAGGGATCAACGTATCCACCTCCTTCTGCGTTCTAAGCAACAAGTGAATATTCATATATTTACTTTTATTATAGGATTAGTTGCAGGAGTGAAGAATCCCTGATGTCCAACTGGGACTGAAGCTCCCGCACCGTTTTCCGGAGCTGATCGGCCTAGATATGATGCCTGTCCGGTATGTCGGACCCTGGAGTGCTGTGAGGCCTGTCAGATCGGGCCGATCTGGTCGGCGAATCGATATGGGGCGATGAGGATTGCAGGGCACCTGTAGCAAAGAATGTCAGAGGTTACAAGACGATCGGGTGTACAAGGAAGTAACTGGAGAGGGTGGACTCGGAGATCCGTCCATTGGTGAAGTCCGCTTCTGTGAAAATCTGGAATATGATGAGATCGGGCCGCTACCGTTGCGCGGCTGCGACCAGACTCAGGGGCGGCTGTGGCGAAGCGGACTCTAGAATTATGGTCGTTTTGCGTCATCAGCACACCGATCGGCTTGTCGGCAATCGGGTTGGTGGAAATCAAGGAGGCGTTTGGGCCAATCGTGTGCGGGAGGTGTCAAGAACACGGATTTTGGTGAGTCACATGATATGGCGTGCATTTACATATTTTTATGTTTTGTACATATTGTGGACCATAGGGGATAGTTTTACTTAGTGTCGAATTTTCAGCCTTTAACACTCAACGAGAAGTCGTTTCGTCGCTTTGTACATCAGTCGCCTCTGCACTCCGCAGAGTGTTTGGAAGCAGAGGGTAGAGCAATCCCCTCCATCTTATTATACCTAGCCGGGACGCGTTACAGGCGCACTTGGCCCCCCGGAAGTCCCTCGACGGGAGTACGCATTGGTCGGCTTCACAAGCCCAAGTCACACACGTTTGGAACGTGTAATCAAGTTTTTGGATTGTTACGTGGATATATCGTGGAGTTTATCACGTTCTCGTTGGATCTCTATATTGGAGTATTGGTCTTTTATTCTCGTATTGGTTGGGCTCTACGATCGGTTAAGCGATCTGACCTTTGGAGTATACTTAATCGGAATATAATTGGTCTGCCCGTACCCAGGGTGAAGATTTCCGCCCAAGGTACACTACCCAGCACGGTCTCACATTTTTAGACCCAAATTGATTTACAGCACCGATCCACCGAGTGTGTTACCAGCCAATTCCATCGGGTACAAAAGGTGAGATGACAAACGAATCGGACCAGGCGTCTTATGCTGATGATCGGTCGTCTGCTAGCAGCGGACGATCAGATCGGATCGTAAGCGAAGATTCGCGGGGTACCCCCCGTAAGTTGGACGGCCGGGCACGATGGTGGTCAGGTTCTCGACACTACGGTGTTCGATTTTGAACTTGACTCCACCACAAGAACAAGACACCAGGTATTCAAAATCAAGGCTATAAGTTATTGAAGGACTGTTCGGAAGTGAAGGATTTAGCGGATCTTGTTTCCTACTACTTGATTTAAATGTGGTTCACACCAAAATTACAGTTAGATATAGGATATCAATTATCAGAAATCAGAATCAGACACTAGGTATTCGAAATCAAGATGAATAAGTTGTTGAAGGACTATACGGAAGTGAAGTATTTAGCGGAGCTTGTTTCCTACTACTTAATTTTAATGTTGTTCACACCAAAATCACAGTTGGATATCTGATATCAATTATCATAGTTAGAATCGGAAACCGGGCATTCGAAATCAAGATTATTAAGTTGTTGAAGGACTGTTCGAAGTGAAGGATTTAGCGGAGCTTCTTTCCTACTACTTAATTTTAATGTGTTTTACACCAAAATCACAGTTAAATATCAGATATCAATTATCAGATGTCAGAATCAAAAACCAGGTATTCGAAATCAAGATTAATAAGTTTTTGAAGGTCTGTGCAGATGTGAAGGATTTAGTGGAGCTTGCTACCTAATACTTGATTTTAATCTTGTTCACACCAAAATCACAGTTAGATATCGTGATCAACTATCAGCAGTCAGAATCAGACACCAGGTATT
>CM047592.1:5707873-5750346 GCA_026184515.1 Peronosclerospora sorghi | reverse complement strand
ATATGTGGAACACATAAGAGTCTTTAGATATTAATGGAACATTCGAAAGAGATCGATTTATTGGAGCACATTTCCTACTGTCTAGAATTGTATAAGAAAGACATAATCTTCATAAACCAGGAATCAGGAATCAGATATCAGGTATCGGATAAATCAGAAATCAGGTGTCCGAAATCAAGAGTCTTAGTTGCTAGTGGAACACTCGCAAGTGATCGATTTTTGGGGATAACTTCCCACTGCTTCAAAAAAAATATGGAACACATATCATCCAAAATCAGTAAACATGAATCAGATAGCATAAACCAGAACTCAGATACCAGAACTTAGAAAATAGATATCTGAAATCAAGATTTTTTAGTAGTTAATGGATCATTCGAAAGTGATCGATTTATTGGAGCGCACTTCCTACTGCCTAGAATTGTATGTGAAACACATAGTATCTATATATATAACAGAATTCATGTCGTCAATGATCCCGTACCTAAGCGAATTATCTTGATCTATGTATGAATTTGAATAAGTATGCGATCCCGTTACCTAAGCAAAAATAGTCTTGATCTAAGTATGAATTCGATTAAGTACGCGATCCCATGTACTGAAGCGTGACTCAAAGAACTCACGGCTCGGCTTAACGATTCGGCTCCAAATGCGTTCTACATAAGAAACGATTATCATTCTATCGTGTCCGGATCGTGTTCTACTCAGGGCATCTTTGGTACTTACCCAAACGATCAGGTTCCTAACTGTCCAGTGTGTGTGTGTGTGTGTGTGTGTGTGTGTGTGTGTGTGTGTGTGTGATGCGTAACGTCGTCTGTGACGAAGCATTACGTTGAATGAGTTTGCTGAATCTCGCAATGATGGGAGCGTCCAATAATCGAGATTACACGCAGCGTTAACACCAAAAAATATACTCTTTTCTTTTTGTTTCAAAGTAATGTAGATATACTGTGGTTTCAATGAAATTCCAATGAACAGTTCGTCGGTACGACGGGCACCATCCTCGTCTATATAATAACAGAATTCATGTCGTCGTCCTCCCGTACCTAAGCGAATATATTGATCTAAGTATAAATTCGAGTAAGTAAGTGATCCCGTACCTAATCGAAATATCTTGATCTATGTATGAATTGAATTAAGTACGCGATCCCGAACCTAAGCGAAGTCGAACTGTACTAGCGATTTCTTTTAGTTGGTTAAGAGACTGTATTGTTCTTTATAAATCGACGGCAAACGCGTGACATCTTCGGTGTCGGCGAAAGCCAAGGCTGGGCAGGACAATCTGGGCAGGTAAAGGACAAGTCTGGGCAGGTTAAGGACAATCAGAGACATTGAAGGACGCTTAGAGAGATTGCAACACCTTAGACGGCAGCACGTTGAGATCGAGCAAGAGCGTCGAGAGCAACAGCGCCGCGAGCTTCAGCATCAAGAGCAAACGAGACGAGAACAACAGCAGCAAGAGCACCAGCGCCTTGCACAGCAACTAACGGAGCAGCAGCGTATTTATGACCAGAAAAGTCTAACTGAGCAACGACAGTTGGAGCATTAGCGATAGAACACCAGCCTCAACAACGACTTGAACAGCAGTGCCTCGAGCATAAGCGCGAGGAGAATCAGCGTCAGCAGGAACAGCAGCGAAATGAGAAACAACTGCAAGATCATCAACGTCAAGAGCTACAGCGACGAAACCGAGAGCAACAGCGAATGGAGCTAGAATTTCAGCGCCGACAACAAGAGCATCACCGTCAAGAGCAAGAACGCCAGTTTCAACGCTCGAAAGCGCCGAGTCTTCCTCAAGTGGTGCATCCTGGATCGTCTCATTTGCAGATGCTCACCCAACAGCATCAACATCTCCAACAACAGCACGTCCCCCTGCATCAGCAACAACACTCGCGTCAGTTTCAGCATCCTCTGTACGGGATGCTGCAAGGCTGGACAAAGGCCGCAGTAAAATTTGTGGATGCACGTAGCAGGCCACCAGTGCAGCCAACACTGCTACCTTAAGCCCCGTCCCGAACATCACCAAAGCAATACAGTAGAAATTATGTGATCAGGTTTTTTGGACAAGCGTTGATTGGTTAATATTTGCCAAGCGTTAATGAGCCGACTACGTATACGGCAGCTAATGGTACTGAGTCGCGACCTCGCAAAGTCCAAGCACTTTTATCAGGAAGGTCTGGGTCTCAAACTCCTTCGCTCTTCAGATACATTTGCCGAGTTCGATACGCAAACTGGCGTGCCATTATGTGTTACGTTAGCGCAGAGGTTACTTAGTTGCTGATGTCATTGATAAGGGCAATGGATGCTAAGTACAAGTTAGTGAGGCTGCTTGCAGTAGCGGATATTCGCCATTCTTAAACTTTACATTCCAGATCTAAGTGATGCTGTGCCCCGGCTATTAATGTTGGGAGCGATCATGGACGGCCCGATCAAATACCCGGCACACGGTAAGGTGATCTACCAATGAATCCAATGATATATTGCATTGTCGATGACTAAATTTTGTTATGTCTGTAGACGGCGGCGTTTCGATCACCAGATGGCGTGATGATTGGTCTGTACGAGCCCAATTCATGGGACGACGTAACTTCAGTATGATAACACAACAAAAGCCGTACAACACAGTTGATACTGAATCATTTAAGCCGAATATGGTGTGGTATTGCGTTGCAAATAGTTAATACTGCGGCATCTATGTTGCTATTCTTACTGACAAGTTGCTTCCACCAAACCTATTCTGATCATATTTTTCATTTATCTTAAGCAGCAGGATCCCTACATTGGTCGAACTGCGTTATTGGAAGCCGTTGCAAAGACCTTTGCGAATGCTCTCGACGACTAATTGAGGGCTTAGCCTTTGTAATTTAAAATATCTGAAGTGGATAAACCGCTGTATCTTGTATGCAAACGTTCCCACGCTACCAGCAGTTATCCAGCTCAAAATTAATTTCCACATGAAGACACCGCTCGATATAGTGAGGAGCAGAATTTTGGGAGTGGTAGAGATTGAAGCTCAAGCGATTGCCAACTCCATCGAAGTTTAGAAAAGTCCGAACTTGACTGCGCTGCGCATTACAACTGTGCGTATTGCTAACTATTTTTTGTGGTATGATGCAGAATTCTGCTTATCAAGTGTCTTTTTGTGCGAGAAGACCAATAAAGTTGCTGTTAGCATTTCTTCATTTTACCTGGTGCTAAACCGTTCTAAAGCCCAAACGTAGAAGATTAATCGTGGATGGAAAGAGTGGCGTGCGTTCTGTGTGTCCAACTTCTGTCATATTTTACAATGTTGCTGCCGGAATGGAAGCCACCATTTGATAATTTGCATAGTTCGAGTGCCACTACCGATTAAGCCAATCACTTCAGAACCCGGTTGTCTGACGGACACCCGCGTTCGTATGAAGGGTGATGGAACACTCCTAATTGTAATTGCGTTTGGAAATCTGCTGGTGACTAAAAATGCGCTGGTCTATATAATAACAGAATTCATGTCGTCGTGAACCCGTACCTAAGCGAATATATCTTGATCTATGTATGAATTTGAATAAGTATGCGATCCCGCTACCTAAGCGAATTATCTTGATCTATGTATGAATTTGATTAAGTATGCGATCCCGTACATCCGTCGATTAATAACATTTCGGTGACATGCGCATCTTCCAGTCGTATCGCTGTGCTTGGTCCCAACGGTGCAGGTAAGTCAACGTTGATTAAGATGTTGTAGTTGTCCCATACTTTGTGCGATACGCTTTGGACACCGACCTCTACCCAAGCAGCTACTACTGACGAGCTTTTCTGGACTGCACTGGAGCAGCGGCGAACGACGATGTCGAATCGCTCGCAAAATCTCTGGATCCATCTGCACGTAATTTTGTCGGCCGGTTGAACCTCGCTGATGTCACACGACGAGGCGGTGTAGTCACCAGTAGGCTCACTCAATAGATCCCTGGCGACCACCACCAACAAATGCGATGATAGCCTGACTCCAAAGGTTTTCCAGACGGCAGATTCAGAGTGCAGCTCTTCATGTAGCCACGTACCCCACTCCTACCGCGACCTTGAACGGCGTTTGATGTGCATCCGCCTGGTATTACTGGGTTGATTGTACCCCCTGCAAATCATTTCCCTTACTAGGATAGCTATGGGTCTACTCCACCAGTCCACATCTCTTGAAGAATTGGTGGCGTTGGGACTTTTATATTGCGTTGGGAAGCGCTTGGCGCCTGCCGACTTAAAATGCTTCACGATGCCCCCTGCGCCACAACTATCCAGCGGACGATGCGGTATGGTGGATACTAATTGAGCATGGCGGTCGCCATTGCTGTCTCTCCTCGCCACAGCTTGCGGCAACTGCGTCTAGAAGGTAGCAAGAAGCGAGAGGCAGATTGGAGCGAAGATACACACCGATGCAGATTCGCCACATCAAGTGCAAGTAGGCGGCGATGGGAGACTTTTGATACGGCAGATAAAAATCGACATGAAACGTGGCAAGTGATACTAGGCGATCTTTCTGTAATGCGTGGAACGAAAGAGAAGGAATCCTGCTTACTGCATCGTGCCTCATTCAGTACGATTTTTTTTTTCAGGAAGTAGTCAGGGATGGCTTAGGCGGGAGGTCAAGTACATCTGTGGTCGACTAAATACTGTGTGAGACCAATTATTCCCACCGAGTATTTGCGTGATGAAATAGTTAACTGCGGTTACCCACCAATATTATACTCAAATTGGTTGAAATCTAGCTCGGGTGATAGGATTGGTTGAAATGATTCGCGGGAAACACTGATAGTTGTGAAAACAGGCAGCACTGAGAAGAATTGAGGTGCCTTTACGGCAACATATGGGTGCGATACATATGAAGACTCGCGGGGGGCAATGTTTGGATTTAGGTAAGAAAGATAAATCTAGCTATAACAGGAATGACAAGTGCAGCTAACTGATGGACGTGCAGGATAGTCGGGTTGGAGAGCCGATCGAAACAAGTTATTAGCAGCCATTCACGCGGCGAGGATTTTTTAGGATAAATAGTGCTAAAGGGACGAGCATTTGCTGTAACACTACGCGTCGGACGAGATGGATTATTGCGACTTTTGGGCAGTACTTAATTTATGTTAGGTACACCAACTTACATCTATATATATAACAGAATTCATGTCCGCATCGATGCGCGATCCCGTAACTAAGCGAATATCTTGATCTAAGTATAGAATTCAATTAAGTACGCGATTACGAACCTCAGCAAAGTCTGTAACAGGGTTACATTCTGGTTACATTTAGTATGTGGTGTACGTGAGTACACTACGGTTGGGGGCAGTATTGACCGGTTCGAAAGGTTTGGACCTATTGATTATTTTAAACCAATCAGGACAGGAGCCCTTGGTGGAGGCGTGGCAGCCAGGCACGTGTTAGTACACAGGTGGTGTACACTACATTTTAGCTAGGTACGAATTTAGTAAGTTCTACTTAGTATTACATATAGTTTACATTAGTTTAAATTAATTTAGGCTAATTACATATTAAATATACATTCAGTTTACATTCCACTCAAAAGACTGCAGGACGCACGACCTCGACCGGTCGCGCGCGCAGTGAGTGTTGTAGTGTAACGGAAGTTTTTCCCTTAGCTACCCCCTTATTAAGGGAGCCTTGTGTTAAGGCGTTATCTCACGCTAACTTGTAAACCAAAGTGGAATCTTGGCCCCGAAAAAGAGAGTGCTCTCTTACTAAGCCCTTTTATAAAGGGCGTATTGGCTAAGTAGCGCCACATCGCCGCTTCAGGAAAGTCTTCCTCTGTGCGCTAGCTGCACCGTGCGTTTACGCACCGGCTACATCTGGTAGCACTTGTAGTCAATCCAACACCTGTGTTGGTAGGCTACGGCATCCTCTGAAAGGGATGAATCAGGACGATTGGGAAAGGTTAACTCTCGTCCAGCAGGAAGCCTTTAACAGGCTGTTATCCTTACTGGGTGACGAAGGCATGCAGCTCCTAGTGGAGAAGGGCCTTGAGGCCGTGAAGGAAAGGGTCAATGCCCTCATCGCCCATGAGGCGAGTTAAGGTGGAGGTCGTTCCACGGGAGCGTCTACATTATCTTTTAGGATAAAGGAATACACCGGTGAAAGGGGTGACAACCTTTATGTGTGGTTACGAGAGGTCGAAACGGCCTTCGCCACAGCGAATGTGATCGCTGATCACTTGCAAGTGGGACTTGCACTGACCCATCTTACGGGCAAATCCCGTACATGGGCGTTTAAGTGTCCGGATTCGGTCACGAACGTGTTCCCAACCTGGGAAGTCCTTAAGCAAAAGCTTATGGACATGTACGCCACGCCTGATCTGGTTTTACAGAATCAGCTGGCGTTTTTTAGGTGCCGTCAGGGCGCTAAGGACTTGTAAACATGTATCCAAGAACTTAAAACCCTGTTGGCAGGGATGTACGCGAAAGCGTACTCGGACGATGTGTCCATTACCGTGTTCATGGGAAGCCTGAGAGAAGGGACAGCACGTTCGGAGCTATTTCGAAGCTGACCCCAATCCCTGGGGGAGGCGTTTAAGATGTCGTTTAGCGCCGAGAGGAACTTTCGTTCCTCTAAGGTGGGTCCCGAACCCATGGACCTGAGTCAGGTCGAAGCGGAAGAGAAACCTCCCGCTAGGAGTCACTCTGACTTCCCGCAGGGCTTCGAAGCGGAGCTCCTCGAAATGCTGCAGCGGCATGGGTCGCTAAGATGCATCCTGTGTGGAAGCACGGATCATCTGCGGAACAGATGTCCGAAAAATCCCCAGCGAGACACTCGCTATAAGGGGCCGAGGGCGTGTAAGAAGCCCTCGCCCAAGCCGTCGGGAAACGACGGCTCCCAGTAGGTGCGGGGCGCCCTACTGGGGTACTTCTCAGTGCTGTAAACTCCAGGGTAGGGGACGACAGCACAAAGCACCGAGGGAAAAGGTGCTTTCTAGCACCGAGTTGGTATACCAGCCAGGTTTTCTGGTCGTCCTTGCGGACGTGAAAGGTTTTGATAAGCCTTGGAGAGTCTTGATAGACTCTGGAGCGTCTGACAATTATGTTAGACGAGCTTCTGTGGAGAAGAGTCGGCTGTATGCCGAGGCCCTAGAGACACGTTCTCGTGACGTTGTCACGGTCCGTCTTGCGACGGACGTACAGGTTTCTGTACCCAAGGTCTCGATTGACCTTAAGCTGAAGTTTGCAGACTTCGACAGCTTAGAACGTTGCCTAGTCCTGGATTTGGACTCGAGGTATGACCTCATTCTGGGCATGAAGTGGCTGGAACGCCACGAGCCATGGATAGACTGGAAGTCTAAGTCCATTGTCTCAACGCACCCGCGGTCGGGTGAAGCATTGGCGAGTCATGAACCCACCTTTTCTCGTTCGCAAATGCGATTCTGGCGTGAGATGACAGAGATTGGGATGTCTGAAATGATCATTCCCAATGGCGTTAAGGAAGAGTTCATTAACGAGGGGGATTCGGCGGTTAATCCCCGCGCCGTAAACGGCGAGACTGGTGAGTTGCCAGTGGTAGAGGTGGATTCCTCTGAGGTTACTCCAGTGGTAGGGGCAGAGACCCCTGTGGTTAAGCGCGAGGCTCTTCGAAGCAAAGAGACCCGTAGTTCGTCTCTTTTGCACGTCGGAAATGATTCTGACCACGCCGTTATAGGCGAGACTGGCGAGCGCCATTGGCAGAGGTGGATTCCTCGGAGACGATTCCAGTGGTAGGGGAAGAGACCCCTGTGGTTAAGCGCGAGGCGCTTCCAAGCGAAGAGACCCGAAGTTCGTCTCTTTCGCACGTCGGAAATGATTCCGACTACGCCGTTGTAGGTGAGACCGGCGAGACACCGGTGGTAGAGGTAGAGCCTCTGTGGATAGGCGCAATGCGCTTCCAGTAGATGGGGCAATTGACTTACCCCATCTGGGTCCCGGGATAAGTCCCAAGGCCAGTAGTCAGCAGTCCTATCGGATGCTGAATAGCGTGACAGGTGTTGTCACGGAAGGCGTAAGCCTGGAACGGTTGCCTGGGGTATTCGAACTGTTGTCGTTGGAGGAGATGTCCTTCCACGAGTATGAAACTGCTTTGAAAGCAGGTGAAATAGACGAGGTTGTCGTATTGCGTCCGGAAGAGGAGTTGAACTCCTCATCCACGATGGACGAGTCAGTTTTGGTGCAAGCCAAACAGGCATTGAATGCCCGAAGCGGCCTCAAGATCCTCGCGGATCCTGAGGACCCTTACCATTCCTTACTTAAGGAATTTGGAGATGTCATTAGTGACAACCCGCCGATGGGGTTACCACCGGATCGGGGAGTCCTACATGAAATTGACTTGGTTCCTGGAACCAAATACTGCGTCACTAGGCAGTGGCCTCTCCCCAAGGAGTTTGGTGAAGCGGACCCAAGAATTTAGGTCGCTTTTTGTCAGCAGCACACCGATCGGCTTATCGGTGCGTACAAACACGGTGCGTATAGCGCACAGAGGAATAATTTCCTTTTAGCGGCGTTCGCCGCTACTTAGCCGATACGCCCTTATAAAAGGGCTTAGTAGGATAGAGCTCTCCTACTCGGGGCCAAGATTCCCAGTTTGGTTTACACTTAGCTTTCGCTAATGCCTTAACGTAAGGCTCCCTTACTAAGGGTGTAGCTAAGGGGAGGTCTCCCCTTACGCTACTGCACTCACTACACGCGCGACCGGTCGAGGTCGTGCGTCTGTAGTCGTCTAGTGAAAATGTAAACCGAATGTATATTTAATATATAATTAGCCTAAATTAATTTAAACTAATGTAAACTATATGTAATACTAAGTAGAACTTACCAAATTCGTACCTAGCTAAAATGTAGTGTACACCACCTGTGTACCAACACGTGGATGGCTGACACTCCACCCCCAAGGGCTCCTGCCCTGATTGGTTAAAATAACCAATGGTTCAAACCCTTTCGAACCGGTCAATACTGACACAAACCGTAGTGTACTCACGTAACCACCTACTAAATGTGACTCGAATGTAACCCTGTTACAGGTGGAAATCAAGGAGGATTTTAAGCCTATCGTGTGCGAGGGGTGTCAAGAACACGGATTTTGGTAAGTCACATGATATTCGTGTACTTACATATTTTCATGTGTGTACATATTGGGGACCGTAGGGAGATAGTTTTAGTTTTTGGTTTTGCTTTTACCGTCTTTGGCCTTTAACTCAACGAGAAGTCACTATCGTCTTCGCTTTGTACATCAGTCGCCGCTGCACGCCGCAGCGTGTTTGGGAGCGGAGGGTCGAGTAATCCCCTCTAGCTCATTATACCCGGCCGGGACGCGTTACAGACGCACTTGGCCCGCCGGAAGTCCCTCGACGGGAGTACACATTGGTCGGCTTCTCAAGCTCAAGTTACGCACGTTGGAACGTGTTATTAAGTTTTTGGATTGGTTCGTGGAGATATCGTTCGTGGAGTTTATCACGTTCTCATTGGATCTCTATATTGGAGTATTGGACTTTTATTCTCATATTGGTTGGGCTCTACGATCGGTTGAGCGATATGCCCTTTGGAGTATACTTACTCCGAGTATAAACGGTCTGCCCGTACCCAGGATGAAGAGTTCCGCCCAGGGTACACCACCCAGCACGGTCTCACGTTTTTAGACCTCAAGTCGATTCCCAGCACCGATCAACCGAGTGTGAAACCAGACCATTCCATCGGGTACACAAGGTGAGATGACGAAAGAATCAGACCAGGCGTCCTATGCTAATGATCGGTCGTCTGCTAGCAGCGGACGATCAGATCGGATCGTAAGCGAAGGTTCGCGGGGTACACCCCCCCCCCGTCAGTTGGAAGGCTGGGCACGATGGTGGTCAGGTTCTCGACACTACGGTGTTCGATTTTGAACTTTACTCCACCACAATGGTGCGCGTGCCCGGATCACTTGGTGATAGTGGATATCACCGAGATGATATCTTGCGAAGAATAGATTATAACGAGTCAAATGTGTAATCGTTCTGGAGAGGACATAAGGAACGGCTATCGCCTTATGTTCTCGTTGTCGATAGGATGGCGATGTCCGATCTGGCCGGGTGGAGGACCAGATCGGGATTAATAAGTATTTTCCTCCCCAGAAGGCTCCCACCGGAGCCGATCGGGACTATAGCAAGTCTTGCTATAGTTCCGGAAAGGATAAAGTCTTTTGTCCTGATCCTATGGATTTGAATGAATATTTTGATGAAAAAGAAAAAGATGAAAACGACTTGGAGGCTGATCGGAACGATCCGATCCACTTTCCCAAGGCCCCCAAGCAGAGGCTCAGAATGCCATCCGATGAATACGACTTGTAAAAAAAGTCGCAGGTCGGGGATGGGGTTATCAAGGAAGAAGACCTGACCAGGATGTATTACATCCACGAGTTAAAGCGATTTATTCGTGAAGACCAGGTCATGCGGATCTTAAGCCCCCAGATCCCCGATCGCCTTCTCGGACCCACCACCGAGCCGATCCAAAGCGATTGGCCGTTGCTATTGCTGAATAACCTGCTGGAGATGTTGGCTGAGGTCGGCATAAATGTGGTGAAGTGGAATCTTTATTTACAACATATAGAAGATGATCTGTGGTAGTTATCAATTCACGGTATAATTTTTACTATGTAAAAACTCTACATGCTAGCACAATGTTGCCTTGACTTGATGTGGTGTCTGAAAACATTGAACATTAACAACAAAGATTGTGTTGTACCTTCTTCTTATGAACAATGCGAACGATGCGTCCGTCTCTAAGTAGTGTGTCTTGCATCCACACGGTGTCTCATTACAGTCGTGTTGGTTTTAGCGTCACGGCAGGGAAGGCTAGGGCGCATGGAGTAATAAGTTCACCAGAATATGCAAACAAACCATTAGCATCGTCAAAGAAGGTCAAGACATTGGCGCAACTTACAAGCATAACAACGTGCTCATTTATGGTGGCAAAGCCAACGACAAGTCATGCGTCCTCAGCTATATTTAATACTCCGTGGCTAGGGACGCTAGGGCACATGGGATAACAGGTTAACCAGATCTCGAAAACAAACTGTCAGCACCACTACAGACAGCCATGACACAGACGCATCTTACATGCACAACAGCAGGTTCAATCCTTGCGGTAAATCCAACAAGAGTCACGTGCCCTCATCTTCACAGACTGTCCTGTAGCTGTGGGCGCTAGGGCGCAGGCTGTAGTAGACAAACCAAGTCACGAAAACAAACTGTCAGCACCACTACAGAAATCCAAGACACAGGCGCACCTTATAAGCATAGCGGCAGGTCTGGTTGTGGTGGAAAGTTCCCGGAAAGTCATGCGCCCTCGGCCGCCCAAGTTGGTTAATTGGGCATTTTCGATTGTTCTCAAGTGGTTTTATTCCATTTTGGAAAAAATAAATTTCAGCTAATCAGAGGCGACCCGCTACGGCCATCTCGCCGACGGCCTTCTCGCCGCTAATTGATTTATGATTGGTATAAATGTGGAGATATAAATGGAATTTTTGACCAATCAGGAGAGACATGCGACGGCCACCTCGCGACGGCCACCTCGCGGCTTATTGATTTATGATTGGTATGAATGTGGAGATATAAGTGGAATTTTTGACCGATCAGAAGCGACATGCGACGGCCACCTCGCTCAATCAGATTACAGAGGGTTTCTGAAGTAACTGTCAAGGATGATCAATGAGGTTACAGAGGGAATCGGTGGTAACTATCAAGGATGATCAATCAGGTTACAAAGGGATTCAGTGGTAACTGCCACGTATTGAAGTCAGCGCTGAAGTAACCAAAAAGTAGTGGGTGAAAAAAGTGATTGACTTTGATGTAGGAGTTAGTAACACTTAATAGAACGAAATTTCCCTTGAAGTGCGAAGATCTCTGGCGGCCTTTAAAAAACCTTCTTTTTGATTCAATACAAAAACCAAGTGTAACACAAGGAAGTCGGTGAGCGCACGCCCTTGCAAGTGGAGCAGCAGCCGTCTGAAGTGCGCTAGTGTTGGGGGAAGCCCGGAACCGCCTTTGGAAGTGTACCCCAAGTGTGTTTGGCTAATTTGTTGGTTCGGACGGAAGTATTAAGAACCCGTGAAGTAAAACAAGGAGGACTAGCTTATTACCTCTTCGTATTGTTAATTAAGTGGATTTATAATAATTTTCAACCCTTCACGACAACTGGTGCCGCGACCCGGGACTAAGGTCGACTGCATATTCAAGCTTACACAATGGCATTAGTACCACAAGAAGATGGTCCAGATCTCCATTTTACACTAGAATCCTCCGATGATGATACTCATAGGACTTACACATTTTCCGAAGCGTGTGCAAAGGTAGCGCAGTATCAACAACAGGTGCTCAGATTACCGGGTGATTCGAGCTGTTGTTTTTAGTTATTTGAGATACGTAAGATGAAGCGGGCTGCGCCCAACTTTAGGGTGGCAGAATATCTCACTACATTTGGGAATTTACAATCATCTGTGCTGGCACTGAAGGATTTGTTCCCAAATTTAGGGTATGAGATTATCAGACGGGATGAGTTTGAGAGTGCGTGTGATTACGATTTGGTACGGACCGCAGAAGATATTGGAATGATGATGTCTTTACTATTAGCAGAAAATCAGTGAGAAACATCATTAATGGTATAGCGAGAGGAAACTTACAATATCATTCCCACTTACTATATAAGAGCAGAAACCGTACATACACCGGTAAGGGAGTCTAAACCACCGGGTATGTTGGAGCTCATTGACAGAAATGAGTTTGAAGAAGTACCACAGTTGCGACACAGAAAAATTGCAAAAACTAAACAGAAGGTGGAGTTCTCATCTGATGATGATGAAATCATGTACACATCAAAACTAGCTGGGATCAAGCAAGAACCAGGGGTTGCAGCACCTAGACAGGGTTCAGAATGGCTGCACCTAAACAATATTCATTGGTAGCCAATTTGGTGAAGATGATGCAAGATGGGTATTTGAGTTTGGAAGAATTAGCTATAATCACTGCTACCTTGTCAGCTAGTCGAGCACCCAATACACCGAGAGGGGCGCCTAGTACTTCATATCAAACACCGGCTACGCAGCCACGAATGCATCATAGTACTCCAGGGTATGGTATACCTGGTGGAAGTGCAAACGCATGGGCACCCTCACCTCAACCAGTTACAGCCATCATTCAGAATACTGAGATAAAATCTTTTGATGGGAATAGGCAGGATGCTGGAAGTGCACGGGCTTGGGTCGCCCGATCTTCACAAGTGGCTAATATATCACATTGGAATGATAGTCAACGCCTGGGAATTTTTGTTGATAGTTTGACAAGCACAACGTCATGGTGGATCAACTAGCAGATTCGGTGAAGTATGTCTGGGGTACGGTGATCGCGCTTTTCCAGAAGAAATTTTGTGTGGACAAAGTGTCGCCTCAGTTGAGTATTCAAGATTGACGCAGAAACATGATGAGCTGGCTACTACATATCTGTACCGATTAAACGCAGCAGAGTTGCGAGCAGGAATTGACTTTAGAAATGCGTTCAATGCTTCACTATTGGAAGAACACATTCAACAATTCTTTGATACCATTCATGATCGCACCATACAGATGCAGTATCAACATATCACTTTCTCAAATATTGAAGAGCTAGAAAGATTATTGATTAAACATGAAGCGCGGCTTATGAGGCCTGGAAAGGAGGTAGATACACGTAAGAATGCTGATGCTATGTATGAAGACCCACAACCTAGCGTGCATACGATGGGCGGGGAGTTACATGCAGTACAGCGGGTGCGACCGACGTATGAGGAAAAGAGTGTGCGAGCGCCAACAAACCCTAATACTGACCATGTTGTGATATGTGAACACTGTAACCGACGGGGACATGATAAAATTTACTGTTGGAAACTGGAGAGGTGTGAGCATTGTGAGAACTCTGGTTATGAGGCGAAGTATTGTCGGAATTTCATTGAAGAGATGGCCGATATGCTTACTAAATTGAAGTCAGGAGAGTTGACCAAAGCTCAGGTGGCGGAGATGTTAAACGCCTATCCCCACAGTGCATTTCAACCCCTGTCGAGAGAAAAGGGGGGCATTGTCAAGTGAAAGTGAAGCGACACCGCTGTCACCCTGTATAAAGAAGAAAACGAAGAAAATACTACATGTTGTATGGATGGATCACTCACTTTGGATGAGGATCAAGAAAATAAGAAAACGCAAGAAAAAAAACAAGCTACTTCCAGTGAGGATAAGACACAAGCTGAACTGACGATAAGTGATGAAGTAACAGAGATTTCAGCATGTATCACACTGGTGGATAAAATGTGGGAGAAGGAGTACGGAGAAGCCAACTAATGGAACGCCTCAACCCAAGAAAATGTTAATGTTGGACAAGGGGCGGACATAAATGGTGGTTCATACTCTGTGGAAGATAATGCTGTTGGATCTTAAGGAAGTCGGAACCCATCAGAAGAGGATACAGCTGAGGTGGAGATGTAGAAGCCTCACAAAATAAACGTAAAAGGAGAAAAATAACAAGACATTCAAGAAAATAGCAAGAACCCTGACGATGTAGTACATCCCTATCACGAACCCATATTGGTTGTGATGAGTAGAATGCGGACCCGAGTTGGTTGCATTTGGTGGAATAACAAAAGAAAAGCAGAATACAAAAACAAGATACATGTTTAGCCAAGAACTGGAAGTTTGTTGGAACATGTGGATAAGTCACGTCGCCATTTAATTTTATTGACGCAATATGGTTAACTAGGACGATGGTAATATGAAGAGTGATCCTATGAGTGCTCCATGAATTATAATTAATATGTGAAATTTGTGTATGAATGAGATCGTACGAAGAGAAACTGTCTGGGTGCTAAAGGTGTGAAACCTGTACGAAAACAACAAAGATCGTACGAAGAGAAACCTGTCAGGGTACTAAAGGTGTGGAAACTGTACGGCTATTGTAAAATAAAACGAAGAAAACATGTATATCGAGGGCGACCGTACGAAGCGATACCCGAAAGGGTCTAGCAGATGAAAAACTTGTATGGAGAGTCACGAGATCTTACGAAAAAACAAATAAATAAATAAATAATCCATGGGGCAATAAACTGAGCACAGAGGAAGACGAAAAGGGCGCGCAGCAGCTTGAGACAGAAAGTGTCAAAAGCGCGAGATAAGATCGACGGTCAGACCAAACTCTGTCAGCCTCACACCATGGCAGCGTTGGCTTGTATTCAATGGATTCGTGATGAGTTAGAGGCGCACGGCGACCTCGAGATGCTCAATCCATCGCTCGTGGACACTAAATCGCTTTGTGAGTTTGTCACGGATGGTCGGGCCCTGTGTCTGATCACAAATGCCGTGCTGGAGGGTGAAGAGAATGAACTGCCCAAGAAGTTACAGCTATCGCTGAAGCAGTTGAGTAAATTCCATGCATTGGAACGCGTCCAGTTCTTCATTAAATGGCGTCGCACGTGTTCCAAGTTAGAGGAACACCAGGTTGTTACGACCGTGCACCTATTGGAAAAAATGAATGAATCATTAAAACAGCCGTCTCAGAAAATATCGTGGCCTTACGGAATAAAACTAGGCCTAATCTTAAGGCTGTGAATGCGCTGGAGCAGTTCTACTTTGACGGGGAGGGTAGTAATTACGACGGCACGCGTGTCGACAAGCAGCACCACGAGCAGTATCAGCTCTAGCGTTCCCAATGCTAGTAAGCTCAGTTCTTTCCTTAACAAGTTTCCTTCTGCGCCCAGGTCGAAACCACCCATGAGTCACAACCGCGTGTCTTTAACGTCTAGTCTCACCAGCAGTAACGCGTCCCCACGCGACTTCGAAGAGACGGTGGCAGCCGACGAGGACAGCAACAATCACAAGTCTCGTCTCCGTGTTCCATTTATCTTTAAAGGAAACCAATAACAACAACAGTAACTCATGCACCTCAGCTACGCCACAGATCAGCATCATAAGTAATGCGTCGTCGGGAGCTTCCACGAGCAAGGAATAGGGTCGAGAAATACGATCGCGCTCCTGGTCTAGCAAGATATCTGCCTTCTCACGCAGTCACTCACCGTTGTCCAATACTTCTACGCCCAAGACGTTGTCTGGGGGCGACACTCCACCATCTTAGCCGCCGGCCTCGCCGCAAAACAAAGTAAAAATCCCTTCCTTATTCTCTACACCAACTTTAAAAGCTCCAAAGTCATCGTCAAAGCTGTCGGCATTCCTGAGCACTGTGGACACGACAACATCTGTGATTCCTGCGACGAAATCACCTACCCAAGACAAGGAAACGCCAGAGACAGCTGTATAATCTACACCAGAAGAGGTCACAGAACCCATTCCTGAGGATAACCAATCTGAGGAACAAGAAGAAGAAGAAGCAGTAGCTGTCAACAAGGAGGAGAAATGTTGAAAAAAAGAGCGTGCACATGGGTGTAAAGGCGGAGAAAAATCTGCTAAAGAAGCCGCCATCGAGCGCCAAGCTTCTTGCCTTCTTGCAGACTGTAGGATCTAGTAGCATGACGCTTCCAAATTATGAAGTGTCGGAAGTAGAAGAAGATGACTTTGTTGCGGTGGAAGCAGAAGAAGCCTTTTCAGCTGAAGAAGACTCATATGCTGCCGAGGAGGAAGTTGCTACTTTCGACGAAAATGCTGTTGAGAAGGAGGCATCATAAACTGAAGTGAAGGAAGATGCCGCGATGTTGGCTGTAGAGCGTGCTCCTGAAATGCATGATCAAGATGCAGCGGATGTCCAAGAAACTTCTGAGGAGGAAATGGAGTCTCCGGAGGAGGAAATGTGGTGGATTCAAGTTCGAAATCGAATACATTTGTATCGAAAATCTGACCACCACCATCATGCCAGCCTTCCAACTTACGGGGGGGGGGTACCCCGCGGACCTCCATTCGAAATCTGGTCCGATCGTCCGCTGCTGGCAGACGACCGGTCATCATCCAGAGACACTTGGTCCGATTCACTTAAAACCATCTCACCTTGTGTACTCATTGGAGTGGGCTAGTTACACACTCGGTGGATCGGGATCGCAGATCGATTTGATTCGGTCTTGAATATGAGACCGTGCTGGATAAGTGTACCTAGGGCGGAACTCTTCACCCCAGGTACGTACAGACCAGAAACACTTCCGAAAGATAGATTCCAATAGGTCGATCGTCCAAACGATCTAGACCTGACCAATACGAAATAATAGAGGGTAGACCAATCAACCGGTCTAGCCCCTGACCAATATGAGAGAAGACCAAAACCGGTCTAAACTCCAACCAATGTTAAAATGCGCCAATATGTTCACGTGAAAACCCAATATGTCCGTGAAACTCCACAAACGATATCTCCACGTAAAGACGAATCCAATGAATAGCACGTTCCAAACGTACTTGACTTAAAGAGTCGAGATCGCCAAATCGTACTCCCGTCGAGGGACTCCGGTGGCCAAAGTGCGCGTGCGGCGCGTCCAGACCGGGTATAATAGGCGGGAGGGGATAATTCAACCCTCTGCCCCCAAACACTCCGCAGTGTGCGGAGGCGACTAATGTACGTAAAAAGAAGAACGGCGACCTTTTGATGTGGTATAGACCAAGACCAAAGGACTTCTACTTAGAAAAACCGCAACCAAAAGACTTCTATTCGGAAAAACCACAACCAAAAGACTCTTACTTGGAAAAACCACAACTAAACAATAATACTACCTCCCTATGGTCCCTAATGTACCCACACAAAATTATGTAAAATACCCAATGTCAGGTGACTCACCCAAGACCAGCGTTCTTGATACTCCTTGAATTTGATAGGCTAAAAAGCCCCTTGTTTGGACCAATCCGAAATTCGACCAACTGCCTTGACCAAAAGTGACCAAATTTGTGGTACACTTCACCACAGCCGCCCCTGAGTCCGACCGTGTCGCACAACGATAACGGTCTGACTCACCCATCACTCGACCAACTGGACCTTGGTCACTTACACTTCTTCACAATGGCCACCTGCGCCAGGTACTTCCTTCACTGCACTCGATCCTCGTATGCTTCCTTTTGACACTCGTTCTTGTTGGTTCTGCAGAAACTCTATGTGCCGAGTCGCCACACCTTGCTTCGCCTGTCCAGTCGGCTCGGTCTGACAGCCCGCGTAACTCTCATGCACTTCAAACATCGGTAGGTTGTCAGACCGAAACCGACACGCGGATGCAGGATATGCTCGCAGAAAACATGCGTCTCAAGACCCAGGTGGCCATCCAGGCAACACGAGGTGCGCATCTTTGGTCTTCATCTTGTACTCTTCTTGACTCTCGTTTGTCTTCAGATCTGATATCTCCCAACATAGTCCAGGCAATAGGTGCCTTGGTCGATGCTGATAGGCAGTCTGACGGTCACGCTGACCAGCTTCGACACATTTTGGAGGAGTTGATAAGCGCGCGCCATGAGCCGTCCCGTCTGGAGGCTCATCAGTCCCATCTCCGGGATCAACTTGCACTTGTTCGACAGCAGCAGATGGACGGACAGTTTGATGCGACCTCACTGCGCATGCAGGGTGACGACCTCGCGCGACGCATTGCCGAGTTGCAATTGCGATTCAAGGCCAGACCGGGAAGGTCCGGTCCTGTCAAGACAGGTCCGACGCTTGGACGCAAGAGTCGGGTGTCGTCGGGTGGCACTAGACCAGTGCCGCCAGCGCTTGATAAACTTGCTACCTCCGTGTTCGACTGCTTCCCCCAGCGTAGATTGGTCCGCATCGGCAACCTTAGTCGCCTCGGGGCAAGACCAAGACGGCTTGAAACAGGACCAAGACCGGTTGAAGCAGGACCAAGACCGACGTCGCTCATTGGCCGTATTCACCATCCCGAAATTACATTACAATCAAAGAAGCGCGCGGACGCGCCGAGTAGCTCGAGGGCGCGGGGCACTTCGCGCGGACCCGGAGTCGGGGGGAAGCGTGCAGTGTCCCATAAGAGAGCCAAGACGCAGACACTTCTCATGGACTCGGACTCGGACATGGACGACATCTTCAACCCCCTTGGAAAGTCGAGCGCCCTCGCGCCGTACTGCAAGTCGCATCCAGCACACAGGGGTCTCGTCTGAGGAGGACACCAGCGAAGGGTCCGGCGATTCCGAGTTCATGATCCCCATCCAGTCCAAATCACAAACGAATTTGCGTGACAGTTTCGTCCAAGTGGAGTCGGCAGTGGGGTCAGAGCAGAAGACCGGTCTGCCAAGTGACGCTGCACCAGTATCAACATCCGTGACGCCGGCGCCTTCGGTTCTCCCCGGGACATCCGGGCTTCATAAGTACGCCTTATTAAAGAACATGGCGGTTGACACCAGCTCCCTTCCGCCGCGGACGTTTGAAGTCACTTGGCCGTGGTCGTCGGGGCAAATTGGCTGTTTGCGCCGGTCTACCCTGACCAAGCAGCTTCTGGCCCGGTCTTTCTCTCGTCCGGACTCCTGGCTTTTTCCACCGGTCAAGAAAACCCCTGCCGCGTCTGCATGGAGGGAGGACCTGATTACGTCGGCGCAGATCTCCCGCCTTTACGGCGATGAACCATGGAAAATCTTCAAACACTCCCAGATAGGACTTGTGTTCCACTTGACTCCATGGATCGGCACTTTTCTAGGCCGGGTGAAGAATTTCAACAGGATCCACGGCCAAGCAATTTGGGAATCGTCCCACTACTTGGTGCTTCCTCCCGACCGGGTGCGACAAGATCCGGGCCTGGCGACGTTCCAGAGCAAGCGCAAGCGACGTCGAATTCGAGCGGGCGAGGCTTGGCAATCCCTGTGCCAGTACATTTTGGACGGGATGCGAGCTCGCGAGTGTGACGTCGACGTGTTCTTGTACCCGGTGTTCCTCCACATGCCAAGGCGTCGCGTTGAGAATACCAGACTGCTGGCCGACGACGGCACATGGTACCCCGGTCTTGATTGCGCTGAGACGGTGGCGGACCTCAAGGAAGCTTTGGTCCAGCTTGACGGGAAGGACCCATGGCGTAACCAGTTTCAGGATCAAGTAGAGAATAATCCGTCGATGGTCATCGGCCGTCTGTGGGGCGATAGCAAGTGAAGTCGAGGGTAGTCGACCAGATAACACGTAATACATGTCATCATTTCTTCTTCATATGTCTGATCATCAAAACACTTGAACTAATTTCACCACTTTTTTCCATAGTTGCACCGAACACGTTATCGTAAACAGTTCCACTCCCATCACGAAAAATAGTCATCACATTCATCATTCCGCTATTCCAATCCGTCACAGTTCATCACAATTTCACATCAACTCCGGACCTTCCACATCTTCACACCGGTCTAGACCGACCGATACTACTGCGTGTCTTGGTCTTGGTCTTCATGGGTCTGCATCACTGCGAAGCGATTACGACTAACTCGTTCCCGTTCGAACTCTTGTAGAAGAGCCCCACAATTCAAGTCGAGCTCGTCGACCCAAGTTGATTCATCATGGTCCTTCCATCGGACCAGGTAATCTCGGTGAGTCCGACCGCACGTGGTCTTCTTGGTCGACCGAACATCCAAGACATTCTCCACTTCAAACTCGTCTTCCTCTAATGGTCGTTCCCAACTGTCCTCCGGCAGTAACGCTTCATCGAAATCAAATCTTTTTTCTTCGTCTACAAGACAGGGAGTTTTGGGTCGATCAGGAAATTATCGGACCAACTTCA
The DNA here is from genome assembly GCA_026184515.1 of Peronosclerospora sorghi. Classification (NCBI taxonomy): domain Eukaryota; phylum Oomycota; class Peronosporomycetes; order Peronosporales; family Peronosporaceae; genus Peronosclerospora; species Peronosclerospora sorghi. The sequence continues at coordinate 5,729,680 of CM047592.1, read as the reverse complement.
ACTTGGACACATGCACGATCGGGAAGACCTTGTAATCTGCACCAGTTGTTACTAGACGGGCGGCATGCTCACCGATCAACTCGGCAACACGGAAAGGGCCGTGCCACATGTGAGCCAGCTTCTTCGCATAGCCCTCTTTCACTCGGTCTAGGTATAGCCATACCCTCTCCCCTGGTTATATACCGTGGGGGCGGACCTGGTCATTGGTCCGGTCTGCCCGGTCTTTTGTGGCCTGACGCAGTTTTCGTTGACGACTTCTTTTGCATGATGGTAGTGTTTCTGGACCTGCATGCGCCAGCGTCGAGCATCGCGATCACGGGTCCGGGTGCAACCGATAGGTATCGCAGCTTCCAATGTCGACCGAGGGTCCCATCCATATGCCAGATAAAAAGGCATTTCTCCTCGGACCCGATCGGTCGACGAGTTGAGTGCAAACACCAGCCTTTCTGCATACTCGCCCCAATCTCGCTGGTCTGGGTCAGCAACGTACATCTTGATCTCCCTCGTTATGGTCTGCACCATGCGTTCCGCCGATCCATTTGCTTGCGGACGATATGCCATCGTCGCACTCTGTTTCTGGCCCAGCATGTTATTGAACGACCGGAACACCTCGGCCATAAACCGGGTTCTCGATCGTGCCTGATGACCTCGCTGGCGCCGAATCTTCGGAACACACATTCTTCGTAGCTCTGGGCGATCTGCTCCGCAGACCGAGATGCACTTGCCTTCGCAATAACTAGACCGGTCAACAGGTCTACCCAGATCAGCAGCTCAGTGTTGCCGCGCGTCGACCTAGGCAGTGACGGTAAGTGGTCCATCGCTATGACCTGGAAAGGGTAGGTAGCTTCGATATTTCCGGGCGATCGCCCCTTGATTACCGGTCTACCCTTTCCGGTCTCGCAATCCGTGCAACAGCCCACATATTTCTGCACACTGCGGAAAAGACCTCTCCAGTGGAAGTGGGACCTTATCTTGTGATAGGTCCTGCCTATGCCCTGATGTCCCCCTTCTAGACTCACGTGATAGTGATGAAGGACATCCGGCTGCAGCAACTCGGGGATCACTAATTTCGCCAGTCGGTCCCGTTCTGCACTGTCTCGGTCGGCATCGCGGCAGTAATACAATAATCCATTATCATCCACTTCGTAGCTATCCGCGATCTTGATGCACTCTTTCGCTTGATCGTTCGTCAACTTGGACAGTTCACCACGCAGGTAGGTCTTCAGGTTCATAATCCATTCTTCTTCGTCCTGCGCCTTGAGGATCCGTTCCATCCTTAACTGTTGCATTGCATATTCGTTCAAACTTTCCTTCGGGAACGGTCGGTGAGACTTCTGAGCTTTCGATCTAGTCGCGACCATCACATGCACCTGTACTGGGGCGTTCTTGGGTCCGATCACCTCTGGAAGCCTGTTTATATTCATCAATTCATCCAGAACGGCCTTCTCGGTGATCGTAGCCCCGGTCTGGTCTTGCATGTCCTTGGTCGCGAGGTAGTCGGCGCTTCTGTTCCAGTCCCGTTTCACGTGCAATAGCTCGTGGTTGGGGTGGTCCTTCAATGCCTTCATTACTCGATCATTTAGCGTCCGTAGTCGTGGAGCCTTGCAGTCGATCTCTCCGGTGATCTGCCTGATCACTAGGTTGGAGTCACCACATATGATGACTCGCCCCTTCTCTTGCGACGACAGCAGGTCCAGATATAGAAGTAGACCTCGGTACTCCGCCTCGTTAACAGTAATGGCCGGCGTGAATTCGGCAGCGGCTGCAACTATAGACCATTGTGGCAACTTCCACAATATGGCACTATAGGCGCCGACCTTCTTCTTTACGCCTGCTTATCCGTCAAAACTTAAGACCAAAAGCTCTTCATCATGGTCGACGGTCGGTGGCGGTCTCGAAACGGACTGCCGAGGTTGCTTCCTCGGGGCAATCGCTATCAATGCCTCGTCCACTTCAGAACGAGGGGTGATACTGGCAGCTAATGTGCCCAATATCTCTTCCTCGCCCCTGGTGCACTTAACGACCTCGAGGGTCCACTGCGACAAGACCGCCGACCATCTGCCTAGACTTCCGTCCATCCCATTGGCTGATAATAACCATTCCAAAGTAGACCGTCTTGACAGGACCTTTATAGGTCGGCCGACCAGCAAGTTGTAACACACATCCAGAATTCGTAGCAACGCCAGAACTTGTTTCTCGACAATTCCATAGTTCACTTCATTTGGTTTTAGCGTCCGGCTCGTAAACGTGACTGGATGATACACACCATCGTGATATTGCACTAAAGTGGCCGAGATAGCCCCTTTACTGGCATATACGATAATGGTCGGCACTTTATCGGGAGCGAAATGCTTGAGAATCGGTGCCGTCGCCATCTTAACCTTCAACATACCAAAGGCAAACTGTGCACGCTTCATATGATCTTCGCCTCCACTTGCGGACAAACTGCAGCAAGACCAGAGTCGGCGCCCTCCTGTAAAGTTGACCGGTCTTCTTCGCGCAACATATGATAGTCAACTTCCCGTAGCTCGTACAGCACAGCCGCGTAGATAGCAAAGTCTTCAATGAATCGGCTAAAATAATTCAAGCTTCCCAGGAAGGACTGTATTGCCTTCAGCGTTCTGGGGAACGGGAGGTTACTCAGCGAATCCAGGTCCTTGGTATTAGCCTCTAGAACATTGTTCGAGACCTTATGGCCTAAATAGGCGACCTTGGACATACCCCAAAAACTTTTCACGGAACTCATAGATAGGTTCCAGCGGTCGCATGTCTCCAACAATCGTTCAAACTTCTCGCACAGATCTTTCCATGACGAGGAAGGTATCAGAATGTCGTCGATGTACGACCGCCTCCCTAGAACGGACGGTCTTCTTTTCCGATCGGGTTCACCCTCTCTAAACACATCATAATTTTCAACGGGGTCCCGATCGGTCTTGATCTTGAAGTATCCGTACAATGCGTTATCTATCAGCCTTTGATAGATTTGGGGTGCGTTCTTCAGACCGAACGGCATACGATTCCACTAGAAAAGACCAAACGGTGTCACAAATGCGGAAATCTCACGGGCTCGATCAGTCATCAAGACCACCCAAAATCCACTTGCCATATCTAGCGAACAATACCACAAGGTCTTGTCGAGGTCTTCCAACAGATCATTAATCAGCGGAGGATCGGTGGTCGATTGGTACGCCAGGTTTGCCACTCGACATACCGCCTCGACCCAATCGAGACGAACCCCATCTTCCTTGGTACCTTTCCTTCTGCTAACCACATACCAACAATAGTGTTATTGTCCAGTGTCAGCGGATTGTCACCGATATTGGTAACACGGACAAAATCACGTCGACCAGCACTCTTTACGAAGGTCGAGACCCACCGATCGCCCCTGGTCAACCATAAATTCCTTGAACGGAAACCTTTCTCGACCGGGGTATCGGCAGACCGACCGACTAGGATAGTGAGGTCTTGATCCCACCGGACCAGATCGGTATACGAACCGTACAGAGGTCTTCTACCAGCCAACTGGACCTGGACCTCATCCGGGAGTGTAAGCACTCCATGTGACAGGTCTAGGCGAATACCAGCTGGGACCATGAAATCCATGCCTAGTAAAGCGTCCTGTCCAGCCAACTTGCCAACCCAAGCGCTGAAAAAGTAGACCAGCAATCCCGACAAAGTAGTTTTCACACGCGTTCTTCCTTCGGTCATATAAGAGTTTTCGCCGATCCCGACGCATGCTTATCTCTGGGTATCGTCTATACGACATCCGACCTTACGAGCAAAGGCAGAGTCGATTATCGATACTTCAGCTCCAGATTCGAACAACATAGTCGCCTTCTGGTTATTAATCTTGCCACAGGCTTTCGCCTGCCATTTATCAGGCGCGTGATACTTCCAGTATCCGCGGGATTCTCCAGACAGCAAGTCCAACTGCATAACCACCTTATTCCGGGAGTACTCATCGGTCTTCAGACTGTCGAACGGATGGTATCGGTCGACGCAATTTGTAATAGAACGTGTATTGTCGGTTTTATCCTCCTTGCCGACATATGCATAGATGTGAACCGTAGAACGCTCAGATCGATCCAGATTCAAACCTGGCGAGAGTTCTAGTTTAACATCTTTTCTGCGTCCGGCGGCAGCATCCCCGCGTGCTTGTCCGGCACGTATCACTTGCGCATCATGTTAAAAAGTTCTTCAATCTTGCAGTGGCCGGCCTCGTGCATCTCTCCACATGACTTGCATACGAAGAGGCAGTGGTCCGTCGGGTGGCCGCGTCTCTCGCACTTCTTGCACACCATCTTCTTCCAGAAGTTTGGACCATCATCTTTGCTCGACCCACAGTGGGAGCACTTCTGACGAGGTCGGTCTGGATCGGACTTGCTTCCGTTCCTTCCCTTCCGGTCCACCTGGTCGGACTTCGACTTGGTCTTCGGGGCAGGTCCCGCAACATAGACGTAACGATACTGGTCTTCATCCGATCACTCCTGGCTGGATGGACTTCCACTTTCCCCTTCTGACCCCGTGCTGTCATCAGCTACAATTGCCTTGACCGCTAGGGTCGGTCTGGTCCAAGGTCTCTTGACCGGATCTGTCTGGGTCTTGGAACGATAGCGACCTGATCCACCAGCGGTCTTCGCTCTCATACTACGCGACTGTTGTAACGTCCGCAGGGTCTGTTCGACTTCGCCCGCATCCTTGAAACGCAGTGGAGTAAGCTTGTACGCCAGTTCTTGATCGTCAAGGGTACTAATATAGTGACCCACATGTTATAAGGCAGCACCGTTCGGCGGGTTATTCTCTTTGATTGTTATACCGGCGCGAAGTGCAGCCACTTTCAACCGATGCAAATACTCGATCGGTGTTTCGTCGGCCCGCTTCTGCATATGGTGGTACTTACGGGTGATTGAAAATCCGGAGTTACAATATTGACCTTCAAACTCCGCACATAACAGGTCCCAGTCAGACCGGACATCCCGACCTAACTGTTGGATCCAGTTGGCAGCCGGTCCTTTCAACAAATCCCGGAGAATCAGACACCTTTCACTTTTCGGGGTCTGGTCTCGCAGGAACGCAGACTTGACCCGACCGAACCAAGACCGGGCCTGGTCTTCATCAGTATCCTTGCCGGTGAAGTCCTTGAGGTCGGTCGTCGCAGCCATACGGATGCGCGGAATCGCATCAGATCCAAAGTCGTAAGCAGTAGTGGAGGCTAGGTTAGCCTTGCGCACCTTGCCTGCGCCTGTACCATCTGGCCCAACATGGTCGTCAAGACCGCCGACCGACTCCATATCACAGTCACTTGTCTTGCTTGGTCTACGCGGTCTTTCCGGTTGCGGCTTGCGCCTTCCCTTGCCGGTTGGTTTATCACTTCTAATAGTCTTATCCATAGATGTTACCGATTCCATATCCACATCTTTGCAAACATTGACACCTTGACAGGTAGACCGGTCTTGGACATGTGGGCGCATAGGTGGTCTAACCCGTTCTTCCATGAAACGCTCCATCATCGTCTCAAACATGGCTTGGACGTTGGCTGGCGTCATGGGCAACGTGTTGATACCCTCCTTTTGCGGAACTGAGACCTGTGGGGGAAGCTGGAGCCCCGACTGGCAAGCAGCCCTTTGCTGCCGCATGTCCCTTTTTTGTTCAGGATGGGCATGGTACACCCCCACGGTCATCCGCTCGACACCGGTCTCCAACTCTGATGAGCTGTTAGAGGCCGGCGGAGACTGATAAACCGATTCGTCATCACAACCAATGTCGACAAGCGCTGTGGAGGCTTCAGCGACCTTCACTGCTGCGGTGGGAGTTGGGCGGCGAACCGCCCCCACCAGTGGGACCAAATGATCGTGGAAGGTCGACATCGACGATTTCAGCCTCCAAGTCTCAAATTCAAATAGTTTTTGGACATCGGCGGTGTTCTACATTTTAATGCCAATCTCCGCCAACATCGCCACCAAGTTTTTCACCAACAGTAATGGGCGATCACTCTGGACCGGCTCGGTAGTGGGACCGAGAAGGCGGTCGGGGATCTGGAGGTTCAACACCCGAAAGACCACGTCAAAACCAACAAATCGTTTCAGCTCAAAAATGTAGTACATCTTGTTTAGGTCTTCTTCAGTGATGCCTCCATCTCCGACCTGCGACTTTTCTCCGAGGTCGTCTTCGTCGGCCGGCATTCCCAACCCTTTCTTGGGAATCTTGGGTAGCTTGGGGACCTTGGTCTGATCGTTCTGATCAGCTTCCAAGTCGGCTCGCCTTGCCTACGTTTAGATCGCTCTCTTTCGTCTTTTGATTTTCCATCAACTTTTTTAGCACATACATAGGATCAGGACCTTGGTCCTGATCCTTTCCGGGAGTATAGCATGACTTGCTTTAGTCCCGATCGGCTCCGGTGGGAGCCTTTTGGGGAGGAAAAAAATTATTAATCCCGATCTGGTCCTCCACCAGGCCAGACCGGACATCGCCATCTTTATCGAGAACGAAGACGTAAGGTGATAGCCTTTCCTTACGCCCTCTCCAGAACGATTCCAAATTCAAATCTTCAAATTCAATCTTTGATGACACCTCGCGGTGATATCCACGATCACCAAGTGATCCGGTCACGCGCACCATTGTGGTGGAGTCAAGTTCGAAATCGAATACATTTGTATCTACAACCTGACCACCACCATCATGCCCAGCCTTCCAATTTACGGGGGGGGGGGTTCCCCGCGGACCTCCATTCGAAATCTGGTCCGATCGTCCGCTGCTGGCAGACGACCGGTCATCATCCAGATACACTTGGCCCGATTCACTTAAGACCATCTCACCTTGTGTACCCATTGGAGTGGGCTAGTTACACACTCGGTGGATCGGGATCGCAGATCGATTTGATTCGGTCTTGAATATGAGACCGTGCCGGCTAAGTGCACCTAGGGCGGAACTCTTCACCCCAGGTACGTACATACCAGAAACACTTCCGAAAGATAGATTCCAATAGGTCGATCGTCCAAACGATCTATACCTGACAAATACGAAATAATAGAGGGTAGACCAATCAACCGGTCTAGCCCCTGATCAAAATAAGAGAAGACCAAAACCGGTCTAAACTCCAACCAATGTTAAAATGAGCCAATATGTCCACGTGAAGACCCAATATGCCCGTGAACTCCACAAACGATATCTCCACGTAAATACCAATCCAGTGAATAGCACGTTCCAAACGTACTCGAGTTAAAGTGTCGAGATCGCCAAATCGTACTCCCGTCGAGGGATTTCCGGTGGTCAAAGTGCGCGTGCGGCGCGTCCAGACCGGGTATAATAGGCGAGAGGGGATAATTCAACCCTCTTCCCCCAAACACTCCGCGGTGGGCGGAGGCGACTAATGTACGTAAAAAGAAAACGGCGACCCCTTGCTGCGGTGTAGACTTGGAAAAACCGCAACCAAAAGACTCTTACTTGGAAAATCCGCAACTAACCAAAAATACTACCTCCCTATGGTCCCTAATGTACCCACACAAAATTATGTAAAATACCCAATGTCAGGTGACTCACCCAAGACCAGCGTCCTTGATACTCCTTGAATTTGATAGGCTAAAAAGCCCCCCTTGTTTAGACCAATCCGAAATTCGACCAACTGCCTTGACCAAAAGTGACCAAATTTGTGGTACACTTCACCACACAGAGCCACTGATGACTCTGCGTTCCTGACTTATAAGGAATTAAAAGCTGAGCTAAAGCTCAACTTTGAAGCTCCAGAAATGGAGCTAAGTAGTCGGCAGGAGTTCATGGAACTCCGGCAAGGTAAGCTTGACCTTCAAGCTTACGCTCAGAAGACGCAATATTTGCTGTCAGATATTGTGTATGAGCCGGTGCCCCCTGCTATGCAGGTCATTGGCTTCATGAAGGGACTCAATGATGGTCCCGTCAAACAGAGTCTTTACCGGCACCCGCCAAAGACTCTAAGGGATGCCATTGATATGATCTGTGAAGAGTTCAGCATGCGATCAGCGTCATCGCATTCTGGGTACAGCCGAAGGGCTCAACAGCCCTTCGCTTTTGACATGCCGCAACAGCATGTCAACAAGCAGCAGTCGGGCAGACGAAGTTCACACTTCGTCTCAAGAAACATCCACCCGCGCAAGAGCATGGGCGGTGGAGGTCCAGAGCCGATGGAACTATCGGTTGCGGTTGCTTCGAGTTCGAAGCAACCAAAATTTAAGAAGAACATTCGCTGCAATCGATGCGCGAAAGTGGGGCATTTTGACCATGCGTGTATGGCACCGCGTCCGGTGCCACGCAGTCAGCGAACGGAACCGTCCGCTGCGCGGCGACACCAACAGGGACATCACCCTGTTGGTGCAAAAAACGAGAATCACCAGTAGGGGCGGGGCGCCCTACTGGGAATGTTATCCCACATGCCGACATAGGGCATGTGAGGATAATAGCCCCAGACGGGACTATGACCTGTCAAAAGGTGCAGGGTGATGATAAGCATCTTATCACCCTAAAGGTTAAGCCTCACGGGAGAGATGTCCCCGTGCGAGCTTTGTTTGACACAGGAGCGTCAAACAATTTCGTTTGAACTCAGAGTCTAACGCTGTTGAGCTTCGTGGAGGTAGAAACCCCACGAAGTATGTTGTCAGTCCGGTTAGAAACAGGTGAAACCGTGACTATTCCAAAGCGTGTGATTAAAACACGCTTCGAGTTGAATGAACTGTCATTCGAGGATGAATTCATCGTCCTCGATTTAGATGACAAGTTCGATGTGATACTTAGAATCCCATGGATGTCCAAGTTTAAACCCTCGATCGACTGGGTTAACCTATCGATCGACTGCGGCGGACCCACAGGATCTGATCACCCTGTGTGTAATACGGCTGTATCAGAAGATACAACCTCAGCGTCGGACAGTCTGGTGGATAGCGATGGCACCACCAGGTCTGTTGCGACACGATCAGCGGAATGTACCTCCGCTGGTGGGTGTCCAGAGGGACTACCACACGAAACAGAAGAGTCGTTGAGTGTTGGAGAGAAAAATTCCACGGGTGATAAAGACCACCGTGAGAATGAAGAGATATCCACGGTGAGAAACACCCACCGTGAGAATGGAATAGTATCCACAGTGGGAAACACCCACTGTGCGACCGAAGGTTCCAACACGATGAAATAATTCCGTGTTGATGAGAGTGAACTCACGATCGAGTGCAATCGTGAGCACAACTCCGTGGTGGCCAGTGCCCACCACGTTGCGTTAGCCATGCACACGGGTGATAAAGACCACCGTGTCGCATAACAGGCGGCCGATCAGACGAGCACATCTGATCGCCAAGAAGATTCCATGGTAGGCAGTGGCCACCATGATGATGAGTATTCACACACGGTGATTCGTAATCACCGTGTAGCAGTCAATCAGACGAGTGCGTCTGATTGCATGGACAGTTCCGTCGAGACGATCAACGTCTTGACGCAAATGGAGACCGGATTAGCTACCCAATCTCTGTTGATGGAACACCCTCCGAAAGAAGGTTCGGAGGTGATGGCTCTTCCAGCTCCAAGCTGGAAGAAGTTTATGAAGTACTTGCACGATGATCAGATCGAAAAGATTTGTATCATCGTTGCAACAGATGATGTAGTGGATATTCGTTCACGAATATCCACATTACAAGTGGAAAACATTGGGAATGAGGTTCCCAATGATCAAACCAAAATTCAGCGCTTTAAAGCGCAGATCTGGGAGTCTATTAAAGCGAACTCCACATTTTATGAGGTACTTCGGGAATACGCTGACGCATTCCCAGAGAAGTACCTAGCGAGCTCCCTAAGGATAAGGGAACTCGTCATGAAATTGACCTCGTGCCATGCACGAAGTATTGTGTCACGCGGCAATGGCCGTTGCCGCGTGATCAAGTAAAAGCGATCGACGAGTTTTTCGAAGCTCGTCGTAAAGCAGGCCAAGTGCGGGAGTCTATCTCACCGCACTCTATCCCCACCTTTTATGTGAAAAATTCGACAGGTGGGTGAAGAATCGTTCACGCTTACAACAAGCTGAACGCAGCGACGGTACCGGCGCAGACGACGATACAGCGAAAAGATTTCATCATTGATGGCATGTGCGGGGGCACCATCTTTAGTGCTCTCGATCTAAGAGATGGATTTTATCAAATCCTAATGCGTGAGAAGGATATCCCTCTCACGGCGGTAAGCACCCCAAGCGGCATGCTTTGGGAGTGGCTTGTTATGCCGCAGGGGCTTCGAAATGCCCCTGCTACGTTTAACAGATGCGTAACGCATCTATTACGCCCGGTGCGAGAATTCGCACCGAGTTATTTCGTTGACGTGTTCATCCATAGTAAAGGGTGAACACGATAAAAGCGATGTAGATGTCCATAGGGAACATCTACGTCGAGTGTTAGAGCTTATGCGTAAGCATAAGCTCTATGCAAATCTAAAGAAGTGCACCTTTGGTGCACCTGAGATACCCGTTCTTGGATGCTTTGTGGGCAAGCACGGGATGCGCTCTGATACAGAAAAGATCAGGATGATCGTTGAATGGTCTACGCCAAACAACGTTAAGGAACTTCGAAAGTTCCTTGGGTTGGCAACATATTTGCACAAGTATTCGTGCAACTATGATGGGTTAATACGACCTCTTTATCAATTACTAAAGAAAGATGTCGAATGTCATCGGGATACCCAATACCAAGATGCTTTTGATGCAGTCAAGAAAAGCTTGACTGAAGCGCCTGTCTTGGCTATAGCCGATAACGAGCGTCCGTTCCACGTCGTTTGTGACGCGAGTGATTTCGCTATCGGCTTTTCTTTGATGCAGCGTGATCACGATGATCGTGATCGCGTCAGTTGCGCCCAGCCGAGCGCAACCATCCAGTGCATAACAAGGAACTCCTTGCCATGAAGTATGCACTGGCCAAGTTTCGGATCTATCTATTGGGAGATAGACAGTTTGTGGTTTACACGGACCATGCGTCGCTACGCACGGCCGTGAATTCACCACACATTTCTCAAAGAATGGCTCGATGGCTGTCATTCTTTGCTGAATACAACTTTACGGTTGAATACAAACCCGGAAAGTTGAACGTGATAGCGGATGCGCTATCACGAAGGCCCGATTACGAGACGAAACCGTCCGTAACCGAAGATGCCAGTGCAAACACGATCCGTTGCACTGCTTTGTCGTCGTCAATTATACGACAAGTACGCGAGGCGTACAAAACAGACGAGGAGACACGTCTGTTGATTGATTACTTAAGTAATCAATCAAGTGAGAAGCGCGACGAACTCCCAGAGTTCCTCCGCGCTTGCGTGCATCGATATCGACTGCACGATGGTCTGCTTCTTTACAGCACAGACCAAAAAGATGAAAGTCGCATCGTCGTTCCAAGCGACGATGATCTCAAACATCAAATTATGTTTGAGTATCATGATGCACCGATTTCGGGACATCAAGGTCGAGAGAAGACATACGCTTCTCTCGCACGTGACTTTTACTGTCGAAACCAGTACAAGTGGGTACGAAAATACGTACGCGCTTGCGAGATTTGCCAGCGTGTTAAGCCTGCGCAGTCTGCACAGGATCCGCTGCAATCTCTGCCGGTTCCGACAGAGTGTTGGAAGTCCATTTCAATGGACTTCGTATTCGGTCTTCCACCCGACAATAGTCGGAAGACCGGAATAGTGGTCTTTGTAGACCGTTTCAGTAAGATGGTACATCTTACTGCAGTATCAGCGAACGTAACCGCCGATCAAACAGCGCGGATATTCGTTGATACGGTATTCCGTTTGCACGGAATGCCGGAAGACATTGTTTCGGATCGAGATCCGAGATTTACAGGACGTTTCTGGCAAGAAACGTTCTCATTGTTGGGAACCCAGTTGAAGATGTCAACTGCGGACCATCTTGAAACGGATGGGCAGACGGAACGGGTTAACCGCGTTCTCGGAGACATGTTGCGATAATACGCACATGCCTTTGAACAGTGGAGTGACTACCTGTCACTCACTGAATTTGCGATTAACAATTCGGTGCATGCTTCAACTAAGCATACACCGTTCTACGTGAATGCCTTAAGGCATCCACGAACCCCAGCTTTACTTGGCGGTACGCCAAATCTAAGTGGGGGAGGGACCCGCTCAAATTTTGAGCGAGTCAATGCGCAAGTTGCAACTGCAACTTGTGAACAAAACGATGGCCCTTCTACTGAAAGTACAGTAGAAGCGGAAGCAGTTCAAATGAAACTGAAGCTGCATATGATGAATATGTGTCTGAAGCAATGGCTAAAGACAATGTGGGCAACGCACCTACTGCTGATAAAGCAGTAGATGAATTCGTATTACAGCGCCAAGCTGTAATACGCTATATAAAAGATGCAATTGCTTCTGCTTTGGATAAGCAGAAGCAAAATGCAGACAACAAAGGAAGGAATAACAAAAACTCCTTTCTGAAAGGCTATTTGGTATTATTCAGTACTACCAATTTGCCTATACATGCAATAAGCAACTTCCCTACACGGAAATGCTTTCCTAAGTACATTGGACCTTTCAAGGTCCAAGAGATTCGGGGGAATGCCTATACCTTAGACATTCCCACATCAATGCGGCTTCACCCAACATTCTATGTTGGGCGGCTCAAACCGTATCATTCGTCTTCGTCTTACGACGAGACGCAGAACCACGGAAGATACCGTTATTCTCCAAGTCTCCCAAGAGAGACTTGTAATCGTCTTCCAGACGTTGATGAACAGAGCGGAGAGTCATTACCTCCGCCTTCGACTGCTCAAGATCAGCCTTGTGCCGATCGAGCTCTCCCTTATAACGGGAAAGCTCAATGTACAGAAGATCATTCTTCTGCTGAAGGGCAGTGTGCGCCCCGAAGATGTCGCGGACATCTTCGCGAAGAGACCGATATGTCTTTACAGAGTGAGACATATCGCTGCTCAAGGAGGAGTAACCCTCCTCGAGCTTGCGTAGCGAAGAACCATGCTCCGCAACAACAACGGGGAGGGAATTCTCAACCTCCGCCGCCCCTGATTGATAATCAGGGGAATAAGCGATACATCCTCGAGCGCTTGATCTCGAAGCGCTCGGTGCCTTCGAAGAAGGGGCAGCGTACCGAGTACTTGGTACGCTGGCTGGGTTACCCCCAAGAGTTCGACTCTTGGGAGCCGATTGAGGTTCTGAGGGCCGACACCCCAGACCTTTTAACTGAGTTTGAGAAGAAGTCTCAAACTCATAATGCGAAGTAGCATCAACACTAGGTGTTGATGCATTTAGGGCATCGATTAAGCCCTGAATTTCGGCGGGTACGGAAAAGCCACCGTACCCCCGCAACTCCTCCTCTGACAGACGAGGAGCGCCCTGCGTACACCGCGGGCAAACGAGGTGAGAAGGGACAACACACTTTAACCCTTATTTGATGCAAGCAAAATGGATGTATTCCATTTTGCCTGTTCGTGAGTGCTTTAAAAAGCGCTCGCGCTACGTGAACTTTATTCACGTAATCATCTGGGCTTTTGTTGTAGTTGTCAACAAAAGCATTCCAACTCTGAGTCAAGGCGTCTTTATCGTCCCTGTTCTTCCTTGACCCTTTCCGGCTCGAATAATATCGAACCTGGAAAAAGAGGTCAATAAAGTACAGACGTCTATCGTCTGTACTTCGATCGAATCGACGTGACTGGATGTCTTCGCAGTCATCCAGCACGTTGATATCGAACAACGCATACTGGCAGTCCCGTTTACGGTGACCGCCACTGTTGGGGGCAATAGCTCAGCCAGGGGTCCAAAACCCCACTCTGTATGGAACATGTGGTTCCGTACGATGATACGCTTTAGAAGCGGCAGGCGCCGCTTCTGTTCGAGCTCTTTTAGCAGGCGGAGCGCCGCCTGCTTCAACACCACGCGCCGGGGTTATCACCCCGACGTGGAGAAGTACTTGGTCCAGGTGGGGCTCTGCGTTCCCGCAACCACCTGTAATGATCATTGTCGCTGTCATAGCAGACAGCGACACCAGAGTCGTCATCGCTGTTAGGCGATGATCACCTAGCGAGTTTCGACTCGCTAGATCCTTTAGTGGGGACAGCCGTATCCCCATCACTTTGTTCGGATCCAGAAATCTCGAACATGGCCCTCTTGGAAACACGCCATTCGGGGGTTGTCATCGTGCGAGATGTTGCATTTGAAACATCTCCCTGTTTCTTGCCAGATGCCGCCTTAGCAGCGTCTGTGGCCGAAGACGGTACGTCTTCCGACCTTTGAGTAGTTGACGCTGCTAATGCAGCGTCACTGTTGTCACTTAACACCTCATCACCTAATGCTGAGGCGGAGAAAGAAGCTCCTTCGATGTTTTAGCAGCATTCTTTAGAGCGCCGCCGCGTGCTTCGACCATCGAGTCGATGGTCAATCAGTTGGTGAATGAGAAATTCCGACCAACTAGTGCCACCTATGATTGGCAAAAATAAGAACTATTATTGGCCAACCACCTTAAGTGGGGGGTGATGTAATGGGGTGACATTACATAATTGATATTTAAGTTAGAATATTACAGTTGAATTTCAGACGCGTTGTCTGAAATTCAAATAATAGATTATAAGTTATTATAATCTACGAAGGAAAAGTCGATTCGGTATAAATACCGAATCATGCAGGTTAACTAATAGTACAGTTAGTTTACTACTTGATATTATTATATTAGTTAGGTAATTACTATTCTGTTAGCCGCTAACCACCCATTTAATAAACACTCTTAATTTTGCGTTCTAAAGAATAAGTAAATACTTATATTTACTTTTAGTATAGGATTAGTTGTTACCAACTAATCCTGCCCTTATTGTATTGCGCGCTTCCTCGCAAAATACAGTGTAAGCCCGTAACAGGATCAGTCCTGTTACACCAGTCGACCTCCACCCAACCAAACCTTCTCTCTAAACCTATACAAAAACTAAGTACAGCCCGAGGACACCTTTAAGTGAACGCGTGTTAAAGCGCGATAAAGATCATCTGCGATTATCTAAGTTAAGGGGCAGCCTGAGTGTTACCAGGAAGTGTCCATTTTCAGTAACTTTGTATTAAGGTTCGGACGTAAGTATCAAGAGCCTGGGAAGTTTAAGCAAGAGAGGTGTATTGTATCGCTTCCTTGTGTTGTTTTTGAGTGGAAACCTCGAAAATTTAAGTTCCTTCACGACAACTGGTGCCGCGACCCGGGACTTCACGTCGACTTAATACAATTACATATACAAAATGGCTTTAGTGTCTACTGAGGAAGAGAAATAGCTGGTCTTTACTTTACAGCATGCTCAGGAGGACCCTAATAGAACATTCACTTTCTCTGATGCCTGTGCAAGAATGGCACGGTATCAACGGCATGTATTGAAGTTACCTTGGGACTCAAGTAGTTGGTTTTCGCTATATGAAATCCTCAAGGTAGCAAGAGCTTCCCCTAACTTTAGAGTTAGAGAAGATCTTACTTCCTTTGGAGGACTGAAAGAATCAATTGAAGCTATAGAAACGCTGCTTCGAAATTGTGGCTACGAATTTGTACGACGGGAAGAATTTGACACTGCATGTGACTTCAATCTGGATCGTATCGCAGAAGATATTGATTTGATGGTGTCACTATTGCTAGCGGAGAATCAGTGGGAAATATCTTTGATGGTGTACCGGAAAGAGGCTACTGACATCAGCCCAACTTACTACATTGTGGCAGACACCACCCACACACCAGTGAAGGAACCTAAACCACCAGGCATGCAGGAGTTGTGTAATGACGATGAGTTGGAAGACGCTATGGATTGGAAACCAAAGCGTGGCCGTCGAGTACAGAAAAAGTTGGAATTTTCCTCGGATGAGGACGAGGTCATGTCACCACCACGACCAGTGTCGCAACAACAGGACCCGGTGGTGGCAAATTTAGTCCAAATGATGCAAGACGGACACTTAAGTTTGGAGGAGTTGACTAACATTATAGCATCTTTATCAGCTAGTAGCACGCATGATACTACGAGAGGGGAGACTAGTGCAGCATATCGAAGAGCGGCGGTTCCGGAAAAGGCATATCCCAACCCGCCGAAACCCTCAAGACACAGCATGTCAAGTGGACACAAATCGTGGGCATCATCAGGTCAGCATGTCACAGCTATCATTCAGAATACAGAGATCAAGACATTTGACGGGAATAGACAAGACGCGGGGAGTGCAAGGGCATGGGTAACAAGATTTTTCCATGTGGCAAACATCTCACGTTGGGATGACGATCAACGGCTAGGAATGTTTGTGGATAGTTTGACGAACACGGCGTCTTGGTGGTATGAACAATTGGCGGACCCGTGAAGTATGATTGGAATGCGGTGATAGATTTATTTCAACGGAAGTTTTGTGTGGACAAAGTGTCGCCTAGGGTCATGTATTCAAAATTGACCCAGAAGCAAGACGAGTTAGCGACCACTTATCTATACCGGCTAAATGCCGCGGCGTTACGAGCTGGAATGGATTTCCGAGATGCTTATAACCACTCATTGTTGGAAGAGCACATCCAGCAATTTTTCGACACCATTCATGATCGCGTCATACAAATGCAATATCAGTATATGACATTCAATAACATTGAGGAACTGGAAAGGGTGCTAACGAAGCATGAGGCACGTGTGACAAGGCCTGGAAAGAAAGTGACTGCACGCAAGGGTGCTGAAGTGGTATATGAAGATGTGCAACCCAGCGTACATGTGATGGGCAGAGAAGTACAGACTATGAAGCGGTCACGCTCTAATTATGAAGACAGAAGTGCACGAACGAGTGCGCCTAATAATAATGATGGGGGCGTGGTGTGTGAACATTGCAATCGAAGAGGACATGGAAAAGACAAATGTTGGAAGTTGCAGACGTGTCAGAACTGTAAATCAGGCGGCCATGATGTGAAATACTGTCGGAAGTTCATAGAAGAGATGGCTGAAATGAGGAGCAAGTTGAAATCCGGAGAACTATCCAAGGACCAAGTGGCTGCACAGTTAAACGCCTAACCCCACAGTGCTTTGCGACCACTGTCGAGAGAAAAAGGGGGGGGGGCAATGTCGAGCAATGTGAAGGCGACACCTCGTTCACCCTTAGGTGTAGACGAGAACAAGAAAAAAGATACATTTTGCATGGATAGATCACTCACTGTGAACGAGGATCAAGAAAAGAAGAAAATACAAGAAAAACCGAAAAAACAAGTTGCATTTGAAGATAAAGAAGAAAAAGAACAAGATACGTCGGAGAATAATGAGACGGCAGATGTCTCTGCATATGTAACGTTGGTGGATAAAAGAGAAGAAGAACGAGAAGGATGGCAACAATTGACCGAGACGTTACAGCCGGCATCTCAAGTATACGTTAGAGGGGCAATTGATGATTTGTAACTGCCGTTAATGTTGGATTCTGGCGCGAACATTTCAGTTTTGCATACCAATGTAGCGAATATGTTACATATAGCAGTCCGGATGTTTGATACCCCGACAAGTTTTTGTGGCGTAACAGAAAGTACCATTGGCGCAATTGGTGTGGCAGACTTTAGCAATACTTGGAACTGACTTCTTGGTGAAAGCGGGGGTTATCCTGAATATGAAAGACCAGATTTGTCAGATTCCCAACGAAAATCCGCTACCGTTACTGACCCAAAAAGATCGACTCTCGAAAGATTATATACAAGTATATGAGCGAGTTATGGAAAGTGCTGGTATGATGATTAATTGGACTAGTGTGCATGCAGTACGGATGGTTTGGGTTAAGCCTCCCGCGGTATATGTGATGGATGCTATAGACCCATTGAAGGTAGACCAGACGAAGTTGGAGAGAGAGGTATATCTGCATGAAGGGGTGGAGATGTCGGCTGAAGCTATGGAAGAACAGTTGACACTTATACCTGAAGTAGAACAGGTCCGTTAATGTCACCCGATATGGCTCAAGCGGATGTAGGAGAGCCAGGAATCACCACCAGGGAACAAGAAGATCAGTTACGAGCATTATTGTATGAATATGCCGATGGATTAATAAGTTCTGGTAATGCGTTACCGCGCTCAGCTAAAGGAGTGGTATGTGATGTGGATGTTGGAGACAATTCGCCTATAGATCATAAAGCGCGCAAAGTACCAGCGCACCTCCTACCAAAGTTGTACGAGTTGATACGAGGCCTGTTGCAAGCAGGATTAATTAAGTATTCGGAGTCATCTTGGGCCTCACCAATCGTGATCGTGTTAAAGAAAAATAAAACAGACATACGATTGTGCATTGATTGTCAAGCTGTGAATCAAAAGACAAGACTGATGGTGTATGTCATGCCTTTGATAGATGATTTGCTAGATAACTTTGAAGGAGTTAAATGGCTATGTTCGATGGATAACGCGAGTGGGTATTGGGATATACCTATGACAAAAAGGGCTCGGTTAATTACCGCTTTCATTTGCCCGCTAGGACACTTTGAATGGCTTCAAATGCCACAATGATTAAGGAATGCGCCGCAAATATATCAACGTATAGTGGACAATGCCTTGTGGACAATGGTCCGACGCTCACAACAGATGGGGTTGATGTGCAAGATCATGAACGATGATACCACTATGGATATCGATGATGATGTCACATATGTTTTGGAGACGGACGTACCCCTGTCACAAGATGTGTTTCATAATGGCCAAGTGGTGGAAAATGAGGAGCGACCTATCATTTGGAGGCGCTCATACATTGATGACATTACGTTCGGTGCAAGTAATTGGGATACACTGTGTTTAATGCTTAGGAACCTTTTGGAGTCGTTCAAGTATTGGAGAGTCACCATAAGTCTACCCAAGAGTGCATTTGGGAAGCTCAGTGTAGAGTTTCTGAGTCATCGCATATCTGCAAAGGGAATTGAAGCGTCCCCACGAAACTTGGAATCAATTTTTAAGATGGCATTTCCACATACATTAAAGGGGGTTCAGAGATTCACTGGCAGTCTGATTTATTATCTTAGGTTTATCGACAACTTCGCGACGTTAGCGGCATCACTATATGAATTGACAGACCTGCAGTTAAGGGATGGAACTCAATTGGAAAATGCTGAGAAGTCTTTTTCATTGTTGAAGGATCGGCTTGTGCACGCACCGTTGCTACGACATATCGAGCGTGCGAAACCATTAAGTGTAATTTTATACACTAATACGTGGGCATTTGGAGCAACAGTGTGTCAATAGCACGATGGGATCTTGCACCCAGTAAGATATGTCAGTAAAAAAGTGTTCAAAGATGCGGAGACGCGATATACAGGATCTGAACAGGAGGTGCTAGCTTTGCTGAAGACGTTACATGACGCTATTCATATTTTATTTGGACAGCATATAACAGTATACGCAAGGTATTCCACGATGCGATGACTATTTACGTCTAAAAGTTTAACTGGGAGAGGAGTTCAATGGGCAGTGATGTTATCCCCATGGTCGTTAGAGATTATTAGAATGGACCATGAAGGCGTTGGTCTGCCCGCATTATTGGCCACATCGATTGTTCCTGTGGAAAGAATGAAGGAAGTATTAGAAGACATTGCTCCAATAAAGACACTGAAGGACACGCCTATTATTAGACCAATTCCAGGATTGCGTCGCCAAAGTACTGGATATGTCCTGTAGTTTGATGGTGCAGTACGGATGAAAAATAATCCTAAAGGCACGTTTGGCATGATGGTATGGGAGTTACCCACCTGGGAGGTGATAGCGGCGGAATGCGGAATTCAAGGTAACCTCACTGTTAATGACAGTGAATATCACGGGTTGATCAGTGTATTGCAGCTTGCGCAAGCACATCATGTTAACAATGCAATAGTATGTGGAGACTCGAGGTTGGTGATTGGACAAGTCAATGGAAATTTACGCTGTAACCATGCTTCGTTACTGGTCTGGCTAAATAGAGTGCACTCGCCGGTCGAAACTTTTGAGGCGATTAGTCTAGTGCATGTGGCACGCAAGTATAACCAAGCGGCAGATTCCTCACGCAGTGCGCAATGAAAGAACAAAGAGCAGGGAAATTCACAAGTGATCAACAAATGATGGACCTAAAATTGTTGAACCGACTACCAGAGTTGTTGTATGCGAATTCAGATGGTCCTCCAGAAAGGGATACGATTGAGGACACCCCAGAGGAGATTACTCAACCGTCTGACAGAAGTAGTGGTAATCCAAGTAATGAGGCACAAGTGGATACCACTGAAGTCACTGTTGGGGAAGATGGTGGATATCGGTCACCACAAGTATGCGTAATCACTCGCCGCATGGGTAAACTGAAGAAAGGACATCGTCAATACCAAGGAAGTGAGACCGTAGAACAAGGGGCGGACATAAATGGTGGTTCATACTCTGTGGAAGATAATGCTGTTGAATCTAAAGGAAATCGTAACCCAGCAGAAGAAGATGAAGCTGAGGCTGAGATGTAGAAGCCTCACAAGATAAAAAGTATAAGGAGAAAATAACAAGACATTCAAGAAAATAGCAAGAAAAATAAAACCAGTATGACAAGACCCTGAAGATGTAGTACATCCCTATCATGAACCCATGTTGGTTGAGATGAGCAGAATGCGGACCCGAGTTGGTTGCATTAGGTGTCATAACAAAAAGAAAAGCAGAATACAAAAAGAAAGATACATGTTTGAACAAGGACTGGAAGTTTGCTGGAACATGTGGATGAGTCACGACGCAATTTAATTCTGCTGACGCAATATGGTTAACTATGACGATGGTAAGATGGAGAGTGAGCCTATGAGTACTCCATGAATCATTATTAAGAATTGAAATTCGCGTATTAATAAGATCGTACGAAGAGAAACCTGTCAGGGTGCTAAAGGTGTGAAACCTGTACGTCAACAACAAAGATCGTACGAAGAGAAACCTGTCAGGGTACTAAAGGTGTGAAACCTGTACATCCATTGAAAACAACACGGAGAGCAGAATAACAAGACAAAGATCGTACGAAGAGAAACCTGTCAAGGTGCTAAAGGTGTGAAACCTGTACGGCAACAACAAATATCGTACGAAGAGAAACCTGTCAGGGTACTAAAGGTGTGAAACCTGTACATCCATTGAAAACAACACGGAGAACCGCATAACAAGACAAAGATCGTACGAATAGATACCTCAAGAGGTCCTAAGGGTGCAAACCTGTACGGCGACAACAAGATGATACGAAGAGATACCTATCACGGTCCAAAAGTTGAAAAACCTGTACATCTAACACAACATGATATGATAATACCTGTGCGTAGACGAATCCCGTACGAAGAGATACCCAATGAGGTTAAAGGTGCAAAACCTGTACGGAGAGGAACAAAGTGTGAAGAAAAACAAACAAGCGAGCCACAGGGGCAGTAAACCTGAGTGTCGATGGCGGTTATGCGAAGAAACACCTAGTTTGAGTGTTATCGGTGTGAAAACTGCATAACAACCGCGAGAGATACAGAAGAAAAACAACGACTGAGCTTAAGCAGTAACAGCTGAGCCTCAGTATGATGGGGCAGGAGCCGAATGTGTAAACTCGCCCTCAGAAGTGTAATGAAGCGAGAGAACTACCGGTTACACTGAGAAGGGTGATACATATCAAGGAAAGAAGAAAAGATTAAATGCTATGGTTGGTAGGGCACTTACCGGATGGAGCCATATATGACAAATTGCTGGAGTTCGGAGTAGACAGGTGAAGTTTGAGGACGCGCGGAGCACCTGTGGAGGCTGAGCATGGCAATTTTGGATGAAATTATAATGGGATTTTCAACTGGATGGTCTTTGACCAATCACGTGATATGTGTTCGTCCACGACATG
>CM047592.1:5663052-5698630 GCA_026184515.1 Peronosclerospora sorghi | reverse complement strand
CATTTATCAGGCGCGTGATACTTCCAGTATCCGCGGGATTCTCCAGGCAGCAAGTCCAACTGCATAACCACCTTAGTCCGGGAGTACTCATCGGTATTCAGACTGTAGACCGGATGGTCTAGGTGACGCAATTTGCAATAGAACGTGTATTGTCGGTCTTATCCTCCTTGCCGACATATGCATAGATGTGAACCGTAGAACGCTCGGCTCGATCCATATTCCAACCTGGCGAGCGTTCAAGTTTAACATCTTCTCTGCGTCCGGCCGCAGCATCCCCGCGTGCTTGTCCGGCACGTACCACTTGCGTATCATGTTAAAAAATTCTTCAATCTTGCAGTGGCCGGCCTCGTGGATCTCTCCACATGACTTGCATACGAAGAGGCAGTGGTCAGTCGGGTGGCCGCGTCTCTCGCACTTCTTGCACACCATCTTCTTCCAGAATTTTGGACCATCATGTTTGCTCCACCCACAGTGGGAGCACTTCTGACGAGGTAGGTCTGGATAGGACTTGCTTCCGTTCCTTCCCTTCCGGTCTACCTGGTCGGACTTCGACCTGGTCTTCGGGGCAGGTCCCGCACCATAGACGTAGCGATACTAGTCTTCATCCGACGACTCCTGGCTGGATTGACTTCCACTTTCCCCTTCCGATACCGTGCTGTCTTCGGCTACGATTGCCTTGACCGCTCGGGTCGGTCTGGTCCAGGGCCTCTTGACCGGATCGGTCTGGGTCTGGGTCTTGGATCGGTAGCGACCTGATCCACCAGCACTCTTCGCCCTCTTGCTACGCGACTGCTGTAGCGTCCGTAGAGTCTGTTCAACTTCTCCCGCGTCCCTAAGACGTAGCAGAGTAAGCTGGTCTGCCAGTTCTTGATCGTCCAGGGTACTAATGTAGTGACCCACATGTTCCAGAGCAGCACCGTTCGGCGGGTTATTCTCTTTAATTGTTATGCCAGCACGAAGTGCAGCCACGTTCAACCGATGCAAATATACGATCGGTGTCTCGTCGCTCCGCTTCTGCATATGGTGATACTTGCGGGCACTCGAAAATCCGGAGTTACAATATTGCCCTTCAAACTCTGCACATGGCTGGTCCCAGTCAGACCGGACATCCCGACCTAACTGTTGGACCCAGTTGGCAGCCGGTCCTTTCAACAAATCCCGGGGAATCAGACACCTTTCACTTTTAGAGGTCTGGTCTCGCAGGAACGCAGACTTGACCCGACCGAACCAAGACCGGGCCTGGTCTTCGTCAGTATCCTTTCCAGTGAAGTCCTTGAGGTCGGTCGTCGCGGCCATACGGATGCGCGGAATCGCAGCAGATCCAAAGTCGTAAGCAATATTGGAGGCTAGGTTAGCCTTGCGTGGCTTGTCAGCGCCCGTACTGTCTGACCCACAGTGGTCGTCAAGACCGCCGACCGACTCCATGTCACAGTCACTTGTCTTACTTGGTCTACGCGGTCTGGCCGGTTGCGGCTTGCGCTTACCTTTGCCGACTTGCTTACCACTTCGAGTGGGCTTGTCCACAGATGTTACCGATTCCATATCCACATCTCGGCAAACATTGGCACTTGGCTGGGTAGACCGGTCTTGGGCATGTGGCTGCAGATGTGGTCTAACCCGGTCTTCCATGAAACGCTCCGTCATCGTCTCAAACATGATTTGGACGTTAGCAGGAGTCATGGGAAACGTGTTGATACCCTTCTTTTGCGGAACTGAGACCTGTGGGGGTCGCTGGAGCCCCGACTGGCAAGCATCCCTTTGCTGCCGAACGTCCCTTTTTTGTTCGGGATGGGCATGGTCCATCCCCATGGTCATCCGCTCGACACCGATATCCAACTCTGATGAGCTGTTAGAGGCCGGTGGAGACTGGTAAACCGATTCGTCATCAGAACCAATGTCGACAAGCGCTGTGGAGGCTTCAGCGACCTTCATTGCTGCGGTGGGAGTTGGGCGGCGAACCGCCCCCACCAGTGGGACCAAATGGTCGTGGAAGATCGACATCGACGATTTCAGCCTCCAAGTCTCAAATTCAAATAGTTTTTGGACATGGGCGGGGCTCTGCATTTTAATGCCAACCTCCGCCAACATCGCCACCAAGTTTTTCACCAACAGTAATGGGCAATCACTCTGGACCGGCTCGGTAGTGGGACCGAGAAGACGGTCGGGGATCTGGAGGTTCAACACCCGAAAGACCACGTCAAAACGAACAAATTGTTTCAGCTCAAAAATGTAGTACATCTTGTTTAGGTCTTCTTCAGTGATGCCTCCATCTCCGACCTGCGACTTTTCTTCGAGGTCGTCTTCGTCGGCCGGCATTCCCAACCCTTTCTTGGGAATCTTGGGTAGCTTGGGGACCTTGGGGAGGTTTGTATGATCGTTCTGATCAGCTTCCAAGTATTTTTCGTCTTTTGATTTTCCATCAACTTTTTTTATGCACATACATAGGATCAGGACCTTGGTACTGATCCTTTCCGGGACTATAGCAAGACTTTCTATAGTCCCGATCGGCTCCGGTGTGAGCCTTTTGGGGAGGAAAAAAAATTATTAATCCCGATCTGGTCCTCCACCAGGCCATACCGGACATCGCCATCTTTATCGAGAACGAAGACGTAAGGTGATAGCTTTTCCTTACGCCCTCTCTAGAACTATTCCAAATTCAAATCCTCAAATTCAATCTTTGATGACACCTCGCGGTGATATCCACGATCACCAAGTGATCCGGGCACGCGCACCATTGTGGTGGAGTCAAGTTCGAAATCGAATACATTTGTATCGACAACCTGACCACCACCATCGTGCCCAGCCTTCCAACTTACGAGTGGGGGGTTCCCCGCGGACCTCCATTCGAAATCTGGTCCGATCGTCCGCTGCTGGCAGACGACCGGTCATCATCCAGAGACACTTGGTCCGATTCACTTAAGACCATCTCACCTTGTGTACCCATTGGAATGGGCTAGTTACACACTCGGTGGATCGGGATCGCAGATCGATTTGATTCGGTCTTGAATATGAGACCGTGCTGGCTAAGTGTACCTAGGGCGGAACTCTTCACCCCAGGTACGTACAGACCAGAAACACTTCCTAAAGATAGATTCCAATAGGTCGATCGTCCAAACGATCTAGACCTGATCAATACGAAATAATAGAGGGTAGAACAATCAACCGGTCTAGCCCCTGACCAGTAGGAGAGAAGACCAAAACCGGTCTAAACTCCAACCAATGTTAAAATTCGCCAATATATCCACGTGAAAACCCAATATGTCCGTGAAACTCCACAAACGATATCTCCACGTAAAGCCCAACCCAATGAATAGCACGTTCCAAACGTACTTGACTTCCAGAGTCGAGATCGCCAAATCGTACTCCCGTCGAGGGACTCCGGTGGCCAAAGCGCGCGTGCGGCGCGTCCAGACCGGGTATAATAGGCGAGAGGGGATAATTCAACCCTCTGCCCCCAAACACTCCGCAGTGTGCGGAGGCGACTAATGTACGTAAAAAGAAGAACGGCGACCCCTTGCTGTGGTATAGACCAAGACCAAAGGACTTCTACTTAGAAAAACCACAACTAACCAATAATACTACCTCCCTATGGTCCCTAATGTACCCACACAAAATTATGTAAAATACCCAAAGTCAGGTGACTCACCCAAGACCAGCGTTCTTGATACTCCTTGAATTTGATAGGATAAAAAGCCCCCCTTGTTTGGACCAATCCGAAATTCGACCAACTGCCTTGACCAAAAGTGACCAAATTTGTGGTACACTTCACCACAGAAACATCAGAGAAGCTTGAGACTGTTCCCTCTGCTGTAGAGATAGGTCCACAGCGTCCGGATCTTTTGCAGGAAATTGAGCATCTTGTGACAATGAATGCACTTCTGACCCAAAATTTGGAGAGCGCTGAGGCTGCTCTATTGACAAAAGACACAGAACTTGAAGCCCTTAAGCAGGAGTTTGACCTCTTAAAAGCGCAACTTGCTGACGAGCAGGCCAAAGCTCTAGAAGCGATTTTGGCTGTTGAGAAGCTACAGGAAGCGGTTGCCACAGATGCAGCTGAGGCGCGGTCTAAGCTTATAAAGTCACACCAGTCACTGAATTGGCAGCTGCTACGAAGGAAAGCTGACGGAACAATTAACGCGCGTGAGCAACAAGTTGCGTGGTTTGAAAGATGATAATCACCAATCCCAAGCTGATGCCCGCCGAGCCGAGATGCTCGAGACGCTGAAGCGATTGTATCCTGACGTTTGCGGGCGTCTGGTTGATAGATGTAAATCGATTCAACGAAAGTACAACATGTCGGCGGATCTTTTTGCGGACTGGAAGAAGGAAGAGGAGTCACTACCTACTTCTCGGGGTGGGAATGGATTTGACAGCAGTGTAATGGGATCAGGGGGAGGAACAGGGGGTTTATATGAGAACCCGTATGGTGGTAATGACACGTGTGGTAACGAGGGAAGTAGTAACGATGACTTTGAGTTTGAGACCTTGGGTAACGATGGACAAAGTCAAGAAAAGGAAGAAGAAAAACCCATGTTCGAGTTAAGGGAACACGGTATCAAAGTGTCACGTTGGAAAGGCTTTACTTTAAGCTGTATGGGTGTGGGAAATGGCGTCTTGGCCATGGGCTCGCAGGAAGGATTGCCCTTACGTTGCACGACAGACGCAACAGATAGCAATGGCCCCGTGGAAGAAATCATGATTGAACCACGTGTAGGCCTGTCGAACGTCTTTATTGATCCGACAGGAGCACATGTGCTCATTTCAATGGAAAATGGATCGAATTTCTATATATATACGGGATCAACGCGTCCAAAGAAAATACTGAAAGCTCAAGCTATGCAGTTTACGTGCGTGGCGCGGGTCGTCGATCTGGATCACCTGATGCGTAGCAATCAATTTTAATTGGTACAGACTCGGGAGCAGTGTTTGAAGCTGAATTTGAAGGTGGGAAAGAGAAAACCTTTAAGAAAGTGTATCAAATCTCGAATCAAGGACCTATCGCTGGTCTTGCGTTTGAACACTGGAAAGCTCCGTCGGGAGACTTGCGCTATTATGTGATGCTCACGACGTCAGCGTCCTGGAAACGACCGACTAGGATGTTTCAATTCATTGGCGGGGGAGTCAATGGCCTCGAAACGATGTTTAATTAGTACGTCAAGCCTGAGAAACTGCGCTTCCAGGAGTTACCAGGCGAGATTACGACGGCCGAATTGCACTTCTATGCAAAACAAGAGCGGGAACGTGCGAAAGGCTTCGGTGTACTCACAGGTGAAGGAGTATATCATGGAGAATTTGTATTTGGCCTCTCCACAACGATGGAGAACGTGACGACAGGTACAGGACTATTAGCGTACCCAAACAAGCCTGAGAAGACTTCGGGTGGTCGTGGGGCTTGGACGCCGCCGATTTCCATGGCAGTCACTCGATACCACGTGATCTTGCTCTTTCCCCGCCATGTCCATGTAGTATCGAAATTAAGTGGAGTTGTTGTATTAAAGGAATCCTTTGACTCGCGGGTTGGAAATGTACAAGGCATTACGGTCGATGATACGTTCAATACTGTGTGAATTTACTCGAATAGACGGATTATAGAGGTGGTTATTGCAGATGAAGATCGAAATGTGTGGAAACTCTTTCTGAGTAAAGCGATAATGGGCAACGGCGAAGATCGTGATTTTGAGCAGGCGTTGGGAGTCTGTCGTAATGGATGGGAGCGTCAGCGCGTCTTGACCGCTCAAGCAGATAAGCTGTCTGAAAAAGGCGAGTTTGATCGTGTTGCAGTCATTTACGCCAAGACGACACGTTCATTTGAAGAAGTGGCACTGAAGTTTTTGGAGAAGGAAACGCGGGACTCGTTACTGTTTTTTTACTGCAGAAATTGAAGAGTTTATCAAGTGAAGAGAAGACGCAGAAGACGGTGCTCTGTTCGTGGATTGTCGAGCTTTTTGTCGATAAGTTTAATGTACTCAAAGGCAGTACAGAGGACGTTGAAGCCCATGCGAATCTGTTGTTTGAATTCAAGCAGTTTTTGCAAGATCAAAAAAAGTTATTTGGATCCAGCCACGACATTTAATCTCATCTCGAGTCATTGAAGACCGGATGAACTCGTGTTTTATGCTACTTTGATTGAAGACTATGAAAAAGTGATTACGTACCACATGGATCGTGGGGACTATGGCGCGGATATTGAACTGTTGCGTAGCGTGGAAACGTTCAAGGTCGAATAGCTGTGGTACAAGTATTCCCCGGAACTGATCATTAACAAGCCCAAGGAGGTCTATGAAGCGTGGTTAGAAGCGGCTACATTAAATCCAAGCTGCCTCATCCCGTCCATTGTACGTCATGTGCACCAGAAGAGCGCAGGTTCAACTAGTAAAACCACTAAAATTCGGTCTGTGCTGGATATGGCGGTTCGTCATCTCAAGTTTGCTATTAAACAAGGCAATCGTGATCCAAAGATCCACAATAAAATGTTGTTGCTGTTAGCAAAGGATCCGGATGAGCGTTTGCTGATCGGTTTCTTGCGTAAGAATCACAATGGCAAGCACTTGTTTGATATTGCGGCTGTGCACGCAGAATGAAAAGAATCGTGCTTGTATCTACATTTACTCAGCCATGGGATTGTATCAAGATGCAGTGGAGAAAGCTCTTCAAGTGGATGTAAAGATTGCAAAAGAAATGGCAGGTATGCCTGAAGATGACGAAACGCGCAAGAAACTATGGACTTTGATCGCCAAGCACACAATCAATGCGGTAGGAGAGATTAAAGATTCGATGAATATCTTAAAAGAGAGTGATCTTTTGAAAATTGAGGAAATTTTGCCGTTTTTCCCGGACTTTGTGCTGATAAACGATTTCAAGAAGGAGATCTGCAAATCCTTGGAAGTCTATAATGACCGGATCCGGATCAAACAGCTTAAGGAAAAAATGCAAGACTACACGCAGTCTGCCAAACTAATCCGTGCAGATATGCAGAAACTTCGTAAACGATGAGCTGCTGTGTCTGGCAATCAACGCTGTGAATTAACTGGACAGAACATTCTGGGCAAAGAAGTTTACCTTTTTCTATGCTCCCACGCTTTTTACGCCAGTGCTTTGCGTCAAGAAATGCAGAAACATCTGAATAGTTCCAGCGACAGACAGATAAGCAGTTGATTCAGATACTCAATGAACTTTCAACTGAAATGCCCGTTAGTACCAATCTTTTTCATCGACCGCTGGCAGCTTTTTTTTTTCCCCTTCTTGAACTTGTCCTCGAGTGAGAAAGAAGTGATGACGCCGGGCGTTGAAGGAAATAGTGCGGCACTGAATACCAAAGCGAAGAATGCGGCGAAAGAGCAATCAATTGCGCAGGAACGAGAGATGGTGCAGAGAAAGCTCGATGAGATTATTGCATCCGAGTGTATTTTCTGCGGCGAGGTCATGATTAAATCCATCCACACACCGTTCATTACACCGGATGACGAGGCAAATGAAGGCAGTGAGTGGGCCATCTATAGTGTTGGTGACGACGAGATGGAGCTGATGCCACGACTATGACTGACGATTCTTCACGTACATTTCTGAATTGGGGTTAAGAAGTATGTGTGTGCGTGCCTTTTGCTCGCTTACGCTGAAGTTACGCAAGGGGCGATTGTGGTGAAGTGGAATCTTTATTTACAACATATAGAAGATGATCTGTGGTAGTTATCAATTCACGGTATTATTTTTACTATGCCAAAACTCTACATGCTAGCACAATGTTGCCTTGACTTGATGTGGTGTCTGCAAACATTGAACATTAACAACAAAGATTGTGTTGTACCTTCATCTTATGAACAATGCAAACGATGCGTCCGTCTCTAAGTAGTGTGTCTTGCATCCACACGGTGTCTCATTACAGTCGTGTTGGTTTTAGCATCACGGCAGGGAAGGCTAGGGCGCTAGGGCGCATGGAGTAATAAGTTCACTAGAATATGCAAACAAACCATTAGCATCGTCAAAGAAGTTCAAGACATTGGCGCAACTTACAAGCATAACAACGTGTTCATTTATGGTGGCAAAGCCAACGACAAGTCATGCGTCCTCAGCTATATTTAATACTCCGTGGATAGGGACGCTAGGGCACATGGGATAACAGGTGAACCAGATCACGAAAACAAACTGTCAGCACCACTACAGAAAGACATGACACAGACGCATCTTACATGCACAACAGCAGGTTCAATCCTAGCAGTAAATCCAACAAGAGTCACGTGCCCTCATCTTCGCAGACGGTCCGGTAGCTGTGGGCGCTAGGGCGCAGGCTGTAGCAGACAAACCAAGTCACGAAAACAAACTGTCAGCACCACTACAGAAAGCCAAGACACAGGCGCACCTTATAAGCATAACGGCAGGTCTGGTTGTGGTGGGAAGCTCCCGGAAAGTCATGCGCCCTCGGCCGCCCAAGTTGGTTAATTGGGCATTTTCGATTGTTCTCAAGTGGTTTTGTTCCATTTTGGAAAAAATAAATTTCAGCCAATCAGAGGCGACCCGCGACGGCCACCTCGCGACGGCCACCTCACGGCTAATTGATTTATGATTGGTATGAATGTAAAGATATAAGTGGAATTTTTAACCAATCAGGAGCGACATGCGACGGCCACCTCGCGACGGTCACCTCGCGGCTTATTGATTTATGATTGGTATGAATGTGGAGATATAAGTGGAATTTTTGACCGATCAGAAGCGACATGCGACGGCCACCTCGCTCAATCAGATTACAGAGGGTTTCTGAAGTAACTGTCAAGGATGATCAATGAGGTTACAGAGGGAATCGGTGGTAACTATCAAGGATGATCAATCAGGTTACAAAGGGATTCAGTGGTAACTGCCACGTATTGAAGTCAGCGCTGAAGTATCCAAAAAGTAGTGGGTGAAAAAAGTGATTGACTTTGATGTAGGAGTTAGTAACACTTAATAGAACGAAATTCCCCTTGAAGTGCGAAGATCTCTGGCGGCCTTTAAAAAACCTTCTTTTTGATTCAATACAAAAACCAAGTGTAACACAAGGAAGTCGGTGAGCGCACGCCCTTGCAAGTGGAGCAGCAGCCGTTTGAAGTGCGCTAGTGTTGGGGGCAGCCCGGAACCACCTTTGGAAGTGTACCCCAAGTGTGTTTGACTGATTTGTTGGTTCGGACGGAAGTATTAAGTACCCGGGAAGTAAAACAAGCATGACTAGCTTATTACCTCTTTGTGTTGTTAATTAAGTGGATTTATAATAATTTTCAACCCCTTCACGACATAAAAGTGCAAAACCTCGCCAACTTACAGAAACTGTTCGATCTGGATACTTGGAAGCTGGAGATGTCGATGTCGACCCTCCATGATCATTTGGTGCCGTTGGTGGGGGCGGCTCGCCGCCCAACTCCCACCGGGACATTTAAGGTCGCTGAGGCCACGGCAGCATACGATGATGTGTGCTCCGATGAGAAGTTGTTGTATCAGTCTACACCTGCCTCTAATAGCTCATCGGAGTTGGAGGTCGGTGTTGAGCGGATGACCATGGGGGCGGATCATACTCCCATGGTAGCATAAAAGGACGTGCAGCAGCATGGGGCTGCATGCCGGTCGGGGCCCCAGGAGCCCCCACAGGTTTCGGTACCTCCCAAGGAGGATACCAACACGTTGCCCATGACTCAAGCTAATATCCAAGCCATGTTTGAGGCAATGATGGATCGTTTCATGGGAGACCGATGCCGATCGCCTCCGCGCCCGCATGCCCAGGACCGATCTGCCCGGTAAAATGTCAATACTTGCCAGGGTGTTGAGATGGAGTCAGTGGCATCAACGGATAAGGCTACCCGAGGTGGCAAACCAGTTGGCAGAGGAAAACGCAAGCCGCAGCCAGCCCGACCGCGCCGATAAAGCAAGAACAGCGATTACGACATGGAGTCGATCGGCGATCCGGATGACCACTATGGTTCAGACGGTGCAGGGGCGGGCAGAACGCGCAGGGCTAACCTAGCCTCTACGACCGCTTTTGATTTTGGATCTACTGTGATCCCACGCATTCGCACGGCTGCGACCACGGATCTCAAGGATTTCACTGGCAAGGACGCCGACGAGGATCAAGCCAGATCGTGGTTTGGTCGGGTCAAGTCTGCCTTCTTACGGGATCAGACACCAAAAAAGGAACGGTGTTTGATCTTCAGAGATCTGCTGAAAGGACCGGCTGCGAACTGGATCCAACAGTTGGGTCGGGATGTCCGATCTGACTGGGATCTTCTATGTTCAGAATTTGAGGGGAAGTACTGCAACTCCGGATTCTCTACCGCCCGCAAATACCATCCTATGCAAAATCGGGGCGACGAGACGCCGATCGAGTACTTGCATCGTCTGAACGTGGCTGCAATTCGCGCCGCGATAGTGATCAAGGAAGGCAACCCGCCGACCGGTGCCGCTATGGAGCACGTGGGTCACTATATTAGTACCCTTGATGACCAAGAGATGGTAGATCAGCTCACTCTGCTGCGCCTAAAAGGTGTGGGGGAAGTGGAGCAGAATTTGCGGACGTTGCATCACTCACGCAGCATGAGGGCAAAGGTCGCCGTTGGATCGGCTCGCTACAGATCGAAGACCCAGACCGATCCAGTGAAGAGGCCCCTAACCATATCGGCCCGTGCTGTTAAGGAGATCGTGACTGAAGACAGCACTGGATCGGAAGAGTAAAGTAGCGGCCTGTCCAGTCGGGAGTCAGACGAAGACCAGTATCGCCACGTTTTCGTCACGGAACCTGCCCCAAGAACCAGATCGACGCCTAACCAGGAAGATCGGAAGGGCAGGAGTGGGAACAAGTCCGACCCGGAACGACCTCGCAAGAAGTGTTCTCACTGTGGGTCAAGCAAGTACGACGATGGGGACTGCTGGAAGAAGTTGATATGCAAGAAGTGCGAAAGACGCGGTCACCCCACCGATCACTGACTTTTCGTGTGCAAGTCATGTGGAGAGATACACGAGGCCGGCCACTGCAAGATTGAAGATTTCTTCAATCTGATGCGCAAGTGGTATGTGCCAGGTAATCACGCGGGGATGCTTCCACCTGACGTCGAGAAGATGTTAAACTAGAACGCTCGCCAGGTTGGAATCTGGATCGAGCCGAGCGATCTACGTTTGGCATCTATGCATATGTCGGCAAGGAGAATAAAACAGACAATACATGTTCCATTCTCAATTGCGTTGATCGGGATCATCCGGTCTACAATCTCACGACCAATGAATATTCCCGATCGAAGGTGGCCATGCGGCTCGATCTGCTGCCTGGGGAGTCTCGCGGATACTGGAAGTATAATGCGCCCGACAAATGGTTCAAGTAGGCGAAAGCCTGTGGTAAGATTAACAACCAGAAGGCAACGATGTTGTTCGACTCTGGGGCCGAAGTCTCAATTATCGACTCCGCCTTTGTTCGTAAGGTCGGATGTCGTATAGAAGACACCCAGAGACATGAATGCGTCGGAATCGGTGAAAATTCTTACATGACCGAAGGAAGGACGCGCGTGAAGATCACCCTATCGGGCTCGTTGGTCTACTTCTTCAGCGCTTGGGTTGGCAATCTGGCCGGTCAGGATGCCCTGTTAGGCATGGATTTTATGGTGCCGGCGGGTATTCGCCTTGATCTGTCTCATGGAGTGCTTACACTCCCGGATGAGGTCCAGATCCAGTTAGCGGGACGGCGGGCCCTATACGGATCGCACACCGATCTGGTCAGGTGGGACCAAGATGTCTCCATTCCAGTCGGTCGATCCGCTGATACCCCGGTCGACAAAGGTTTTCGATCAAGGAAGTTGTGGGAGACCAGGGGCGATCGGTGGGTGTCGACCTTTGTGAAGAGCGCCGGCCGATATGAATTTGTCCGAGTCACTAATATCGGTGACAAGCCGCTTACGCTCGACAACAATACTATTGTTGGCATGTGGCTGTCCGAAGGGAAGGTTCCAAGAAAGATGGGGTTCGTCTCGATCGAATCGAGACGGTATGTTGAGTGGCAGAAGTTGGCATACCAAGCGACCACCGATCTGATCAGCGATGATGGACCGGTGGAAGAAGATACCTCACCTATGGTGGAACGACCCAGCTATGTAACCCCAAAGAAGATGTTAGTTCGAATAAAGACACCACAGTCGCCGGACACGGTGGACCATCAAGAAGATGAGCCAAGGTTAGTCAACATGGTAGCGTCACAAGAACAGGCGACAGCGGAGGCGGAAATAGAAAAAGGGGTAACATGGGATTGCTGGGGCAGACCACGATGGCGCGCCTAAGCAGATCGATGTCGTTGAAGAGCAGCTCGCCGATCGGGAACAGCAGTGTTCAACCGATCAGGACGGTTTGGGTGATATTGCCACGGAAGACGATCAAGTTTGTATCCAGGAGGGCGAGGATCAATATATTCAGGAGCTGGAGATCCAGATGGCAGTCCTCCCTGAAGTGTCTGATGATCCGCCCGAAGTCACCTTGGACGATCTGCAAGTGGGTGATCGAGATGTCAACAGTCCCGATCAGATCGATCAGTTAAAGAAGATCATATGGAAGAAGAAACATCTGCTGATCGGGAAAGACAACGCCTTACCCCCTGCTGTTCGCGGAGCGACCTGTGACATCAACTTGGGTGATGCCAAGCCGATCGCCCAGCAATGCCGACGTGTGGCGCCACATTACCGTGAAAAATTGTCTGACCTTATTAAAGGACTGTTGGCTACCAAGATCATTAAACCGTCGACCTCGCCGTGGGCCTCGCTGATCGTGATTGTGATCAAGAAGAACGGCGTCGACATCAGGTTGTGTATCGATTATTGGCTTGTAAATCGGCTGACCTAGCTTATGGTGTACCCGATGCCACTGATCCGCGATCTGCTAGAAGATCTTGACAAAACCCTATGGTATTGCTCACTGGATATGTCAAGTGGATTTTGGGTGGTTTCGATGACCGATCGGGCTCGCGAGATCTCCGCATTTGTTACGCCGTTCGGTCTGTTTGAGTGGAACCGTATGCCGTTTGGTTTGAAGAAAGCGCCCCAGATCTACCAGAGGCTGATCTACAACGCATTGTATGGACATTTCAAGATCAGTACCGATCGGGACCCCACCGAAAACCATGATGTATTTACAGAGGGTGAACCCGATCGGGAAAGGAGACCGTCCGTTCTGGGGAGGCGATCGTATATCGACGACATTCTGATCCCTGCTTCGTCATGGAGCGATCTGTGCGAGAAGGTCGAACGATTATTGGAGACATGCAATCGCTGGAACCTGTCGATCAGTGCTGTGAAGAGTTTTTGGGGCATGTCCAAGGTCGCCTATTTGGGTCATATGGTGTAAATCAGTGGGCTGGAGGCCAATCCCAAGGATCTGGAGTCACTGATCAACCTCCCGTTTCCCAGATCACTGAAGGCAATGCATTCCTTCTTGGGGAGCCTAAATTACTACATCCGCTTCATTGAAGACTTACGCAGCCGTGGTGTACGAGCTCCGGGAAGTCGACTACCATATGTTGCGCGAAGCAGATCGGGCAACTTTACGGGAGGGCTGCGACTCTGATCTGCCTGCAGATTTTCCGCAGGTGGAGGCAGAGGATCACATGAAGCGTGCACAGGTTGCTTTCGGTATGCTGAAGGTCAAGATGGCGACGGTCCGATTCTCAGGCACTTCGATCCGGAAAAAATGCCGATCTTCATTGTGTATGCTAGTAAGTGGGACATTTCTGCCACTATAGTGCAAGAACATGATGGAGTGTACCACCCGGTCACTTTTACGAGCCGGATGTTGCAGCCGAACGAAAGTAACTATGGGATCGTCGAAAAGGAAGTTCTGGCTTTACTAAGGATTTTGGATGTGTGCTACAATCTACTGGTCGGCCGATCTGTAAAGGTCCTTTCGAGAAAGTCGATATTGCCTGGCTATTATCAGCCAATGGGATGGATGGTCGGCTCGGCAGATGGTCAGCGATCTTGTCACAGTGGTCCCTCGAGGTCGTTAAGTGCAACAAGGTAGAGGAATAGATATTGGCATATTGACTGCCAGTATCACCCCTCGGTCTGAAGTAGATGAAGCTCTGATGTAGATTTCCCCAAGGAAGCAACCTCGACAGTCAATCTCACTGCCGCCACCGATCGTCGATCGGGATGAGGAACTCCTGGTCTTGAGTTTCGACGGATCGGCTAGCGTGAAGAAGAAGGTAGGCTCCTATAGTGCCATACTGTGGAAGTTACCACAATGGTCTATAGTAGCAGCCCCCGCCGATTTCACGCCTGACATAACGGTCAACAAGGCGGAATATCGGGGGCTACTTCTATGTCTTGATCTGCTGTCATCACAAAAGAAAGGGCGGCTCATCATATGTGGTGACTCCAACCTAGTGATAAGGCAGATCACCGGGGAGATCGACTGTAAGGCGCCACGGCTGAAGTTGCTGAATGATCGGGTGATGAAGGCACTAAGAGACTATCCCAACCACGAGCTATTGCACGTGAAACGGGATTGGAACAGAAGCGCCGATCACCTCGCGACCCAAGCTATGCGGGACCAGATCGGGGCGACGATTACCGAGGAGGCCGTTCTACATAAACTTATGGACATAAACAGGCTCCCGGAGTTGATCAAGCCCAAGGACAGCCCTGATCCGGTGCATGTGATGGCGGCGACTAGATTGCGACATCAGAAGTCTCGCCGATCGTTCCCAAAGGAAAGGCTGAGCGAGTACGTTGTACAACAACTAAGGGCGGAACTGATCCTCAAGGAGCAGGACGAAGAAGAGTGGATCGTCAAGTTGAAGACCTATCTACGCGGTGAACTGTCCAAGATAACAAATTATCAAGCGAAAGAGTGTACCAGGATCGCGGACAGTTACGATGTGGACGACAATGGATTGCTGTATTACTGCCGTGACGTGATCAAGACAGTGCCGATCGAGATCGACTAGCGAAACTGGTGATCCCTGATTTGCTACTGCCGGATGTCCTTCATCACTACCATGTGAGTCTAGAAGGGGGACATCAAGGCATAGGCAGGACATACCACAAGATCACGGCCCACTTTCACTGGAGAGGTCT
Source organism: Peronosclerospora sorghi (assembly GCA_026184515.1). NCBI lineage: Eukaryota > Oomycota > Peronosporomycetes > Peronosporales > Peronosporaceae > Peronosclerospora > Peronosclerospora sorghi. The sequence goes on along the minus strand of CM047592.1, from coordinate 5,683,565 downwards.
TTTTGGAGCGTGCAGAAAAATGTGGGCTGTTGCACGGATGCGAGACCAGAAAGGGCAGACCGATAATCAAGGGCCGATCGCCCGGAAATATCGAGGCTACTTACCCTTTCCAGGTGATAGCAATGGATCACATACCGTCGCTGCCCAGATCGACACGCGGCAACACTGAATTGCTGATCTGGATCGACCTGTTCACTGGTCTGGTGATCTCAAAGGCTAGTGCATCCCGATCTGCGGAGCTGATCGCCCAGAGTTACGAGGAATGCGTGTTCAGAAGGTTCGGCGCCAGCGAAGTTATTAGACACTATCGGGAACCCGGTTTTATGGCTGAGATGCTCCGATCGTTCAATAACATGATAGGCCAGAAGCAGAGCGCGACGATGGCATATCGTCCGCGAGCGAATGGATCGGCTGAACGCATGGTGCAGACAATAACAAGGGCGATTAAGATATATGTGGCCGATCCGGACCAACGTGACTGGGACGAGTATGCAGAGAGACTGGTATTCGCACTCAACTCTTCAACCGATCGGGTCCGAGGAGAAACGCCTTTCTATCTGGCGTATGGATGGGACCCTCGATCGACACTTGAAGCGGCAATAACGATCGGCTGCACTCGGACCCGCGATCGCGATGCCCGTCGTTGGCGTATGCAGGTCCAGAAGCATTATCAGCATGCGAAAGAAGTTGTGGTGGAGCGGCCGATCAAAGTTTTTGACGCTTGATCAGGCGGTACCACGGCGCCCGTACTGCCGAAGGGGGTCCTCCGCTTGTCCTTGACTGCTTGTGTTTCTGCTCACCTTGTGTACCCGACGGATTAGGCGTGGGTCTCTCTCCAGGTGGCGGGGATGTAAACACCGCAATTCGTTGATGCAAGATTGGGGAACTTGTAATGAGTTGATCGAGGTGCTGATCAGACGTGATCCGGTAAAATCGAGCTCGAATCAGGTGCGAACAGGCTTGATCAGCAGTGATCAGGCTTGGGCAGGCACCGAAAGTCTTTGATCAGCTGTGATCAGACTTGATCAGGCTTGATCAGGCATTAAAAGTAGTTGATCAGCTGAGATCAGACTTGATCAGGCTTGATAAGGCACCAAAAGTAGTTGATAAGCTGAGATCAGACTTGATCAGGCACCAAAAGTAGTTGGTCAGCCGAGATCAGACTTGATCAGGCTTGATCAGACACTAAAAGTAGTTGATCAGCGGTGTTCAGACTTGATCAGGTGCCAAAAGTCGCTCAGGTACAAGTTGTTGCGATCTGCGAGTTGTATCGCGGGTCACGAGTTGCAGAGTGTCGATCAGGTGTTGATCGGCGAAGTGGGTACTTGATCAGGCAGTGGAAGTCTTCACTGCCTGATCACGGATCCTCTGGAGTCTTCAACAGCTAAAGGAACAACCAAATATCTGTATTCCTAGCCTAGACCTACGAGGGGGGGGGTAAATTTCACTTAATCCGCCTAGAGTTCCCGTGGGGCGCTTACAGCAGCCGAACTCTAGGGGTCAAACGCGAACCAAACGTGGAGAGGTGAGAGCAATGCTCAATCACACTCTCAAAACCAAAAACCTTTACTGAAGAACCGCTGCCACAGCGGGCGGAGTTGTGGGGAGAGTTCTCGGCACTCTACGTCTGCCGGTGGGCCAAAAACGCACAAGGTGCTCCCTCCCGGGACGTAGAGGTGTGTTGTATTAGGAGGCACAAAGGTGCCTTCCCCGAGATGGCCTATGAGGTTGGACGCAAAAGGAGAAACTTTTTTATTGCTTAAATCCTAAGAACTACCAATTACCTAAAATCCACCAATCAGGACTACCCGTTCCAGCGTCCTCCGTCGACCAGTCGACCTGATTTATCCGTCGTCCGTTGCGTTGCTGTTCGTCGGTGTTCGCTGAGAACCTGTACGTAATCGTCCCATCTTCCTATGCCCTGTCTATGTCCCGACTATGTGCACCACGGTTGTACACGCAACTGTATACGTCGTGGTACACACAATCGTATAAGTACCCGTTTTTTGTCCGTAATTGGCCCCCCTAATTTAGGCCCTATAATAAGGTCCTATAATAAGGCCCGTTATTGGGCCCAATTATAACACACTTTACGACAAATTCGTCAACGAAAAGTTGCGTCAGGCCACGCAAGATCGAGCAGATTGTAATAACGATCAGGTACGCCCTCATGGTATTGAACCAGGGGCGAGGGTATGGTTATACCTCGGTCGGGTCAAGGAAGGCTATGCAAAGAAGCTGGCTCATATGTGGAACGGTCCTTTCCGTGTAGCAGAGCTGATCGGTGAGCATGCTGCCCGTTTGATCACGATCGGCACGGATTACAAAGTTTTTCCGATCGTGCACGTGTCCAAACTGAAGCTAGTCAGAGAATTCCCGATCAGCCTAAAATGCCCTGTCTGGTGGACGAAGCGGAGAGGTTCGATTTTGATGAAGCTCTGCTGCCGAGGGACAGTTGGGAAAGGCCATTGGAAGAGGACGAATTCGAGGCGGAAAAGGTGATAGATGTCCGATCGGTCAAGAAGACACGTTTCGGTCGGAACCACCGAGAATATCTGGTCCGCTGGAAGGATCATGAAGAAGCAACTTGGATCGACGAAATTGATCTAAATTGTGAAGCACTACTACGAGAGTTCGAGCGAGAACGAGTCAGTCGGAATCTCTTTGCAGTGATGCAGACTCATGAGGATGAAGATCAAGACACACATTAGCACCGATCAGTATATCGATCGGTGTGAATATGTGTAAGGTCTGAATTATTGTGAATTAGTGTTATCAACTGTGATGAACTGGAGTAGTGGAATGACGAACGTGGTGATGATTTTCGCGATGTGGATGGAAACTGTGTGTGATAACGTGTTGGTGCAAGTGTGGAGAAAGTTATGAAAGTGATTAAATGATCAGGAATTTGAAAAGAATGATGACATGTATTATGGATTATCTGGTCAGCTAACTGCCGCATCAAGAATCGCAATCACCCCACAGACGGCCGATATGCAACGCCGGATGGTTTCCGATATGGTTCTGGTGCTGATTGCGTCAGGGATCTTTTCGATCGATCTGGATCAAAGCGTCCTTCAGGTCTGTGACCGGCTCGTCACAGTGAAGACCGGGATACCAGATGCTACCCTCAGTCAACGCCCGGGGGCTCTCAACGCGACGCTTGGCCATGTGAAGAAACACCGGATACAAAAAGATGTCGATGTTGCACTCGCGGGCCAGCATCCCTTCCAGAATAAACTGGCATAGGATCAGCCAGTCCTCGCCCGCCCGACTCCGGCGCTGTTTCCGGCGCTCCGATACAAGATCAGGTCTTGGTCACGTAACTTTCGACCCGCGGGAAGGAGGAGATAATGGGTAGACTACCAGATCGCCTGGAAGTGATCTGTGTTAAAAACCCGAAGTCGACCCAGAAGCGAATCGATCCAAGGAGTCGACGCGAACATGGAGTCCAACTTGGCGCTGAGCAACACTTCCCATGGTCGATCTGCATACAGACGGACGATTTGCGGTCCTGTGACCAGATCCGCCCTCCACGCAGACGGGTCAGGGGTTTTCAAAGCTGGAGGGAAGAGCGAGAAATCTGGTCGGGACATCGACCGGGCTAGACCTTGCTTGGTCAGGGCTGATCGGTGCAAGATATCTATCTGCCCCGGTGACCACGGCAAAGTGGCATCTGAAGTCAGCTATGGGAGAGGTCGATCTCCGATCTACACCCCTTTCAATCGGGCGTGACGGCGCAGCCAAGATGTGCCGGGCTGGAACGAGGGCACCGATCCGGTTGACTCGCGTGTCCGTGCAGCACCATCACCCTCTGAGATGATCACCTTATCAGTCCCTGATGCAGGCTTCGCGGGAACAGGACCTCAGCGCTGATCAGATCGGGACTTGGATAAAGCAGTTATCAAGAACTCATAATCTCCCGATGCGTCCCTCGAGTCCTCTACGGAGGATATCTCTATAAGCTTGGTGTGAGCGGCGCGGGGGCGCAAGGGCGCATGAGATTTGATGATGATAGACGTGTCACCTGCGTCCGATCTTGGGCTTGTGCGCCAGCGTCTTGGCTTTCTTCTGAGGCACCGCTCGCTTCTCCTCGAGTTCGGAGTCGCGCGCTATTCCCCGCGCCCTTGAACCCTTCGACGCTTCCTTACGTTTCCTGGAGACTTTTGGAATTTCGGAGTGCTTACTTTTAGCCAATGAGTGGCGTCGGGTCCGAGCTTGGTGCAGATCGAACAGAGCGGACGATGAAGATCGGTCAACGCTAGAGCATGCAGCCGGACGCCGGTGCAACAAGTCAGTCAACTGTTGGTAGCGCCGATTTACGGCCGCCCAGCGACGATCTGACTCCTGGGTCCAGGCGTCCGATCGGATCTGGAAGGACTCGTCCTTCCCGATCTGCTCCCTCACCACGACCTGCAACTCGCCGATCTGCCTCTCCAGGTCACCATGTTGGGTGCGGAGTAAAGTCCGATCGGACTGGTCCTCCAACCTCTGCCGGTTGACCACCGCGAGCTGTTCCAGGAGGTGTGACCTGTAGGCCTCCAAGCGAGACAGATCATGCCGAGCGCCGATCAGCCCGTCTAAGATCGGTCGTAGCTGATCGCAGTGGTCATGCGACTGCCGATCAGCCACGAATAAAGTGTCGAACGTTTTGGCAATGTCGGCGGGCAACCGATCTGCATCCAAAGGAGGGTCAGAGCAGACCCAAGACGGAAAACAGACCGATCGTCTTACCTCGCGTTGCTTGTTGGTCGATCTGGGCCCGGAGATGCGCATTTTCAGTGGTCGCCTCCTGCAACTTCGTGGACATGGGGATCAACGTATCCACCTCATTCTGCAGTTGCAGTAGTGGAAAATCCTTGATGTCCAACTGCTACTGAAGCTCCCGGACTGTTTTCCGGAGCTGATCGACCACGATCTGATGCCCATCCGGTGTGTCGGACTCTGAATTGATGTGAGGGCTGTCAGATCGGGCCGGTATGGTAGGCGAATCGATATGGGACTATGATGAACGCAGGGAACCTGCAGCAAAGAACGTCAAGAGAGGTTACAAGACGATCCGGTGTACAAGGCAAGTACCTAGCGAAGGTGGACTCGAAGATCTGTCCATTGTTGAAGTCTGCTTCTGTGAAGATCTAGAATATGATGAGATCGGGCCGCTACCGTTGCGCGGCTGAGACCAGACTCCGGGGCGGCTGTGGTGAAGCGGACTCAAGAATTTTGGTCGCTTTTTGTCAGCAGCACACCGATCGGCTTATCGGCGATCGGATTGGTGGAAATCAAGGAGGCTTTTAAGCATATCGTGTGCGAGGGGTGTCAAGAACACGGATTTTGGTAAGTCACATGATATTGCGTGTACTTACATATTTTCATGTGCATACATATTGGGGACTGTAGGGAGATAGTTTTGGTTTTTGGTTTTGGTTTTACCGTCTTTGGCCTTTAGCGCAACGAGAAGTCGCTATCGTCTTCGCTTTGTACATCAGTCGCCTCTGCACGCCGCAGAGTGTTTGGGAGCGGAGGGTCGAGTAATCCCCTCTAGCTCATTATACCTGGCCGGGACGCGTTACAGACGCACTTGTCCCGCCGGAAGTCCCTCGACAGGAGTACACATTGGTCGGCTTCTCAAGCTCAAGTTACGCACGTTGGAACGTGTTATTAAGTTTCTGGATTGGTTCGTGGAGATATCGTTCGTGGAGTTTATCACGTTCTCATGGATCTCTATATTGGTGTATTGGACTTTTATTCTCATATTGGTTGGGCTATACGATGGGTTGAGCGATCTGCCCTTTGAAGTGTACTTACTCCGAGTATAAACGGTCTGCCCGTACCCAGGGTGAAGAGTTTCGCCCAGGGTACACCACCCAGCACGGTCTGACGTTTTTAGACCTCAAGTCGATTCCCAGCACCGATCCACCGAGTGTGAAACCAGCCCATTCCATCGGGTACACAAGGTGAGATGACGAAAGAATCGGACCAGGCGTCCTATGCTGATGATCGGTCGTCTGCTAGCAGCGGACGATCAGATCGGATCGTAGGCGAAGGTTCGCGGGGTACCCCCCCCCGTCAGTTGGAAGGCTGGGCACGATGGTGGTCAGGTTCTCGACACTACGGTGTTCGATTTTGAACTTTACTCCACCACAGGAGCAATGCGACCTCATTGACGCATTCTTCAAGGGGAAAGAAGAGGCAGGGATGGTACGGGAGAGGCAAGTCTCCCCATTCATCTCCCCCTTTTTGTGTTCGTAAACCGAACGGAAAGTGGCGCATTGTGCATGCGTACAACAAGCTGAATACAGCTACTGTACCCATGCAGACTCCGATTCCTCGGAAGGATGTCCTCCAGAACAATATGGCGGGCTGTACGGTGTACAGTGCCTTAGATCTGGTGGACGGGTATAACCAGGTGCTCATGCGAGCGTCCGATATTCAGCTTACAGCGGTCAGCACTCCTAGCGGCATGCTGTGGGAGTGGATTGTTATGCCACAGGGGATTTCGAATGCACCAGCCACTTTCAATCGCTCGGTGACTCAACTCTTCCGCCCTCATAGAAAGTACGCTCAGACGTACGTCGACGATATATTCGTTCATAGTTGCGCGGAAGGCGACTCGTCTGATGTTCAGACGCACCTTATACACCTTCGAGCTGTGCTCGAATGTATGCGAGAGCATAAAGTCTATGCAAACGCATCCAAATGTATTTTTTGTGCTGAGGAAATTCCTTTCCTCGGATGCTTCATCGGTAAGGATGGGGTGCGCGCAGATCCCGCGAAGGTGAAAGCCATTGTGGAGTGGCCTTCGCACTGTGAATCTTAGAGATTTACGGAAGTGGCTTGGATTAGCCAATTATCTCCACAAGTACAGCGAGAACTACGCTGAAATGGCGAAGCCATTAACCGACCTTCTTAAGAAGGATGTTGATTGGTGTTGGGAAACCGAACACCAAAACGCTTTTAAAGCGGTAAAGAGGAGCTTGTTGAAAGCTCCCGTTCTTGCTCTACCAGATTCTGGGAAACCATTTATTGTCGTCTGTGACGCCTCCAATTTCGCAATCGGATGTGCTTTGTTACAATCAGACGATGCAGGAAGGGAACGCGTGATTGCGTTTGAGTCGAGACAGCTTAAAGCTGCGGAACGGAATTATCCCGTTCATGACAAGGAGCTACTTGCAATGAAGTACGCTCTTGTCAAATTTAGGGTTCACCTACTCGGCTCTAAGCCGTTCGTGGTTTATACTGACCACGCGTCCTTACGGACAGCGACAAAGTCGCCTCATCTCTCGCAACGGATGGCCCGTTGGCTCTCCTTCTTTGCGGAGTACAACTTTGAGGTTAAGTATAAACCTGGCAAGCAGAACGTGCTTGCAGACGCGTTGTCGCGTCGTACCGATTACGAGCTCGCTCATGCGACATTCGTCATCACGTCTGTGGTGGATCTCATACGCCAGGCGTATGAGAAAGACCCACAATGTACGGCGCTTATCCGCGCGTTAGGTGAAAAGGGTCTTGGCTCGTCTGAGCCAACCCTGTCAGGTCGAGCTAGAGCTCCTTTACACCGTTACAGGTACTGTGACTGTCTGCTATTTTATAGCACGAGCGCGGAGGACATTCCGCGGGTGATAGTTCCTCATGATGAGGAACTGAAGTATAGATTCCTCTTTGAGGCGCATGACGCCCCTACCAGAGGTCAGTTAGGTCGGGATAAGACCTACAGCGCTTTAAGCGCTTTGTATTGGTGGCCCAACATGTATAAGTGGGTCGGTGCGTATATACGCACCTGTGAGACGTGTCAGAGGGTTAAACCCTCTGCGAGTTCAGCTGCGCCTTTGCGAGCTTGTCGGGTCCAACGGAGTGTTGGAAATCCATTAGTATGGATTTTATCTTCGGTTTTCCGAAGGATAAGGCCGGGAATACCGGCATATTGGTCTTTGTAGACCGTTTGCGCAAGATGACCCACCTGGCGGCGATTCAGAGTCCATTGATGGACAAGGAACAGCAAAAGTGTTCCTAGACCGTGTCTTTCGACAGCATGGTCTACCCGATTCCGTTGTGTCGGATCGGGATCCCCGTTTTACGGGACAGTTCTGGGGAGCGTTGTTTAAGGTGCTAGGCACTAAGCTCCTTATGTCCACTGCGGATCATACGCAGACGTACGGGCAAACGAAACGCGTTAATCGTGTTGTTGAAGATATTCTCCGGAGTTTATGTCCGGAGTCTCCAAATAGTTGGAGTGAGATGCTTCCTATGGCCGAATTTGCTATAAACAATTCGGTTCATGCATCTACGGGGTTTACCCCGTTTTACGTGAACGGATTTGTGAATCAGAGGGTTCCGTTGACGCCACGTGTGTGTGGACCAGGTCTTAAGGGGGGAGGATTCCCTGATGTCAGCCCTGTATCTGTTCGAAAGCACATCGATAAGTTCTTATCGACGCGCCTTAGTGTCTTACGACACGTCTGCGATGCCATGGCGGAAAGCCAAGACAAGCAGAAGGAGCGGGCTGACCGCAAGGGGCGGCGTAACGAAAAGGTGTACAAAGTAGGAGAAAGTGTTTATTAAACGCTAAAAACCTTCCTACACATGCAGTTTCCAACGTGTTGCAGAATAAACTGCGCCCCAGGTTTGTGGTGCCTTTTAAGGTACTAGCCCGAAAGGGCTTGTCGTATACCTTGGTCATCCCGAAGGCGATGCGTACGCATCCAACCTTCTATGTGGGTATGCTTAAGCCATACCAGAACCCGGAGGCGGGTCCCCTCTTGGAGGAGGGTGGGAAGTCGGATAGCCGAAGCACGACAGGTCGGAACATCTCCGACAGGATCGAAATACGACCCTGAAGCTCCGCAACTAGAGACTCGAGGGAGGCAAGCCGCCCCTCAATGCGTTCATTTTCCTCGTCGCGGAGTCCCTCCTGGGCATCCTGGATGCGACGACTGTGTCTATCACAGCGCTCGTGGAACTCACGTCGCAATAGCGCGACCTCCTCCTCCAGTTCTCGATACGGAGGGTACTCCACCTTATCATGTGAAACGTCTGATGGCACGACGCCATCACCGGGGTGAGACCCAGTACCTGGTAAAGTGGAAAGGCTATCCACATTCCCAGAGTTCGTGGGAGTCCGATACTCCTCTGCGACAGTATTGCCGTGACGCCGTTGAAGCTTTTGAGCGGGAGAACCCCGCTGAGAGTCAACGACCAAAGGGGCGGAAGAAGACCCTTCACTCCCAGTAGCTGGGAGATTGCCGGAGGAAGATGCATAGTTTGCGTTTCTCTCCGGCACCACATCGAGAGCAGGGCGCGTGTAGTAAGAGGCAGGTAATTGCCCCTGCGCTTTGGCCTGGGCATATGCCAAGCGTAACGCCCTCTCTACCCGAACGTCGGGTTTGGAAAAGCTGTTGTACAGCTCATCAAAGTTGGGGAGGCGCTTCTCCCCTTTCGCCCAAGCGCGGAATGCCCGTTCTGCGTCCTGGACACTTTCGTCCCGTAGGAGAACGTAGGGAGCCTCGCGGAGGATCTCTACGATGGCACCGCGTGCCTGTTCCCGAGGCGCGTCCGGTAGGACTTAACAGTAAACTGCTTAGGCGTTAGCAGTCTGGCCCGGAGTTGTTTCCGGCGCGCAATTTCACGCGGCAGTATAGCCGCTGGACTAGGGGTATAGGAGGCTAAACCCCTCTTGACGGCGTTCTTAGCCCTCTTTTGAGGGTCACGAGGTCCCTTCCGTGCCCGTACGGCACGTCGGGTCTCATGAACCGAGGCCAGTTCATTGGTGATGGTGGCCTGCGGCGACCCGGATGCATCATCCGTAGTTGGTAGAGGTGGCGCACGATTTAGCGCGTTTTCCTCAGGTGTGGGGAATGGATTGGATGACCGACACCGCCGTTCGGCGCTGTCGGAGTGGTCAGCCTTTGGGAAGATATCCCCAAGGGCATGCACTTCCGAGTTATTGGAAAAGTTCCATCCTCAGCACCACTAATGGTGCTCATGGTTAGCCAGAGGTTCTGGAAGTTGGAGTTCTCCAACTAAAATTGATTTATTGCGTAAGAAATATTCTTGATGGTGGAGGATGTAACAGGGTTACATTCTGGTTACATTTAGTATGTGGTGTACGTGAGTACACTACGGTTGGGGTCAGTATTGACCGGTCCGAAAGGTTTGGACCTATTGGTTATTTTAACCAATCAGGACAGGAGCCCTTGGTGGAGGCGTGGCAGCCAGCCACGTGTTAATACACAGGTGGTGTGCACTACATTTTCCCTAGGTACGAATTTAGTAAGTTCTACTTAGTATTGCATATAGTTTACATTAGTTTAAATTAATTTAGGCTAATTACATATTAAATATACATTCAGTATACCTTTCACTCAAAAGACTGCAGGACGCACGACCTCGACCGGTCGCGCGCGTAGTGAGTGTTGTAGCGTAAAGGGAGTCCTCCCTTTAGCTACCCCCTTATTAAGAGAGCCTTGTGTGAAGGCGTTAGCTCACGCTAACTTGTAAACCAAAGTGGAATCTTGGCCCCGAGTAAGAGAGTGATCTCTTACTAAGCCCTTTTATAAAGGGCGTATAGGCTAAGTAGCGGCACATCGACGCTTAAGGAAAGTATTCCTCTGTGCGCTAGCCGCACCGTGCGTGTACGCACAGGCTACAAAGTCGAACTGTACTATCGATTTCTTTTAACTGGTTAAAAGACTGTATTGTTCTTTATAAAGCGACGGTGAACACGTGGAATCATCGGTGTCGCAGTGCATATCGTGGGTGTGGTTGGTGTGGCTATCAATGCGTCCGCAAGGGATTATCTGAGGGTAAGTAGTGTGTTTTTCATTTGTCTAAACAGTTTCTAAAAAAATTGACCCATGTCGTTACCAGACGCCGAGGAAGCGAGGCGGATTTCGGCGCGGTTGGCGAAGATTCAGCAGCAACGCGCTCAGGGAACGCAGCCTTACGACGATACACCGCTTCGATTATACCGAATGAAAACGGGTGGATTTGTACGAGTACTGGGTCAATACCCAGAGCCCATTTCTACGGGGATGGTACGGACAGAAGAATTGAAAATCGAGTTCATGCGGCTACTAACTGGGCGATGAAACTTTCACTTTAGCTAGAAGTGGTGGATGCGTTTGTGAACAAACAGGGAACGCGGGAGAAATATTTCCTCTAGACGAAGGCTGTTCAGGAGGAAGGAAGAGATGAGAAGGAGAAGAAGTGAGACGAAACAATGCGGAAGAGATCGAAAAAAGGACAAGAGGACCGTCCGACGAAGCAGAAGAGCACTTTATTGTTGACGAGGTGAACGTTGTGGCAGCATCTACCAGAGCTGAGGCGCACATGGAAGCGGAGCAGGCCAACCAGACGCAACCATGCCCTTCGTCTTGCGTGGAACTTGCACAGCCATGGGAAATGGGAATCCCGGTCAAGGATCCCCACGAAGTATTGACTCAACGTGAGCGCGTGAGTGATTGTTTGGCGAAACGTACAACAGTGAAGGATTGGCCCGTCGAGTTGCAACTAGCGGGATGCATAATACACTGCGGGTCACGCAAGGAAATTATGGGCTAGAAGCAGCCATTATGCTTTCACGACGCTTAGCTGCACCATTGGTGGTGGTATGTCCGAGTAAACTCATCTGAATCATGCTACAGACTGGTTTTAGTGATACATGCTAAGACTGGACGTGTGAAAATACTGTTGATGATACCTGGATCTCGCACAAACGTCATGGGCTTTCCTCGAGGCCGACGAGGGTGTGGACTTGGCTCGGAGCGTCCAATTGTAGGGTTTATAAGGCAGCTTAGAGTAATGGACGCGCTTGCCGAGCCACAAAGGACAGAGAGATGACGGCGTCGGAGCATGATGCTCTCTAAATTTATGCGAACAGTTTGGTACGGTACGACGGTCACTCAATCAAAAATAAATACTTCCTGAACCATTTATATGTATCAATTGGACCATCGAAACTGTATTGAAGTCGAAATATCATTGTTCTAATTAAAACATTTAGGGTGGTCAAAAAAACCAGAAAAAAAAGTTAACTAATAATTAACAAGTAAATGTAGATATACTGTAGTTTCAGTGAAATTTCAGTGAAAGTTCGTCGGAACGACGGGTACCATCCCCTAGTCTATATATATAAAAGAATTCATGTCACGCTGCTCGACTGTCGGAGCGTTCTGATTGGCCAAATTACAACCCAGAACGAGCGGTGGAGTACCTGATGACTGGCAGACCGACGAAGATGCTGCTCTTCCGCAGGTAGCTGTTCCTGCAGCTGAATATACACACGAGCTGGTGCTATCGGTGGTGAGACTGCCAACACTCTAGAAGCGCTTCGTAACCACCCTCAACTCGACGCGCTACGTGAATTGGTGCAATCTAATCCGGCAGCTTTTCCAGCGGTGCTTCAGCAGATTGGTGCACAAAGTCCGGAGTTGCTACGTCCGATCAACCAAAAACAGGATCGCTTTGTGCAGATAATAAACGAACCTATTGGAACCCGAGGGGTAGTATCAGCATCAAGTACTGCTGGTGCGGCCCCGTTCGACTTGGGAATGGGAGGTGGTGGTGCCGTTCCAACCCCACAACCAAATTCAGCAGTTAGTGGACTCTCTCACACAAGAACAGCAAGGCCAGATGGCAGCACAAATGGGAATGACTCCGGAACAGCTTCGTGGGCTCTCTCAAATGCTTAGTAACTTGCCGCCTAGAGCGATGGAACAAATGATGGCTTCAATGAGTGGCGGGGGCCTAGAAAGTCTTGATGGAGGAGCAAGAGCTGGTACCGGCGCTGCCGGTCACCGCATTATGTTATCTGAAGAAGAAGCAGCAGCAGTCGATCGGCTGTGCAAGTTAGGCTTTGAACGCTCAGACGTGATTCAAGCATATCTGGCATGTGACAAGAACGAGGCGTTAGCGGCCAACTTTCTCATCGATAGCGGAGACAGCTTTGGCGGTGGCGCTGCTGGAAGTGCAACACGAGAGCAGGGCGAAGACAATGATGACATTTAGGGCTAAAATTATCACACGCGGTAGCTGGTTAGCATGATACGCGATACTTCCGTTGCTTGGTGCTACTCGTACATTAGGTGATCAGGACTGGAAATAGCGACGGGGTTTGGCTGATAGATTGTTAAATTTTCGTAGCGAGGTACATATCACTTCTTAAAAGGACTGTCTTTTAAGTGGAGTGAACATATCCATTCCAGCGTATGTCGGCGCGCCAAATTGTTTTCGTGTAGGTTGTAGAGTAAATACATTTTTCGACTAACATGGAAGGCGGTCTCATCAATAATTTCTTTTATTGCCATTCTAAGTATTTTTTTTTCTTTTTCCTCCCCTGACCCGTTGGTACAACGGGTACATAAACTAGTCTATATAATAACAGAATTCATGTCGTCGGGATCTTGTACCTAAGCGAATATATCTTGATCTATGTATGAATTTGAATAAGTATGCCATCCCGTTACCTAAGCGAATTATCTTGATCTATGTATGAATTTGATTAAGTATGCGATCCCGTACAGCCGTCGATTAATGACATTTCGGTGACATGCACCCTGTCCAGTCGTATCGCTGTGCTTGGTCCCAACGGTGCAGGTAAGTCAACGTTGATTAAGATGTTGACTGGAATACTGGTGAGATCAGAAGTTAATCGAGGCAGGAATAATAATGCAGCCAATACGGACAGGAGCTGTGTCGCTTAAAGTACACAAGCACAAGGAGCCCGGATTGTTGTCGATGGTGAGCTTATACTATTTGATTTATCTCTCTATAAAGGAAGCAACTAACAAGACGTCATGCAAGAGCAGTCGTCCATCGAAGGAGTCGCCGCGGTCGCTCAAGAGGTAGAGTAAAAATTATCGAAAGCTGCTCCCGATGAACGCGTGGTGTTTACATCATTGTGATTGGCGACTAGATTTCGGCTACACACCCCGCAGCAGAACCGAATGACGACGAGCAAAGCCGATGTAATTTAATGCTGATACATTCGTGTAACTTCGACGATACCCCATGTCGAGACCCCGAGTTTCGATGTTTGTATGGACACATGAAACGGTTTCTGCGCGCGGCGTGATGGGCCTCACACAATGAGCGATGGCTATCGTACCCCATTGATAAAGTCGTTATCGAACTCTTCACGTACCATGCGCTGAATTGCCAAACGTTGCAATGCAATGTGCCCATGTGTAGACAGTTGCGAGGTCAAGTGCTACCGTAATTGACATTTTCTATGGAATACAACAGACTGGATGCGCTAAAATAGCACCAATGCGTTTTTCCGTTGTTTTGCTCTATTTACAAAATTAGGAGCAGTATGAAGATTGGCAGCAAAAGGAGGAAGCGTTTCATTTACAACTGGCCAAAGTGCGAGAGTCAGCTACGCATCCGTGCGAATCGATAAAAACCAGTGGATTTAATGGACAAGAACTTGCTTTTAGTGTCAGCCAAGCATGGCGAGGACGACGACGATTGCTTTCAAGAAGGAAATTGCTAGCATTCGAGTGAAACATCGACGACCTCATGCGATTGTCGATGGGCTGTCCGTGGACGAGCTCACCGAGCTCCAAGAGAACGTGTGCACGTACAAAGAGCTGGATGAAAGTGGGAATGGCGGACACAATGCCGAGTTTTGGTCGCTAATGCGAGTCGTCTGTGACGACCGGATGCAACGCTTACATTGCGCGCAACGAGAAGGACAAGCGGAGCAAGGAGCTATCCATGATTCCGTGAATAAACGATTGAAAGTATGTTCGAGGGCAAGGATCAAGCCGAACTCAAGCAACTCGAAGGCGAAGTGAGCCAGACGATTTCCCGTGCGTCAACCGGCGCGAAAGGAGTGGATGTGGATTTTTGGGAAGCCGTGGCGCAACAGCTTCATGTGTATCATGCTCGAGCGCGTCTCACCGAGTTGCACGAAAAAATTCTCACGAAACTCGCGGATCTCATGGAGGAATATGAAACAAGAGCCGCCGAGGAAGCCGGAGCGACGCGCGCGGACAGCACCGACATGCACGGGATGGTCGATGAAGACGGACGGGATGCTGGCCACGTGGCGCGGGAAATGGAGCGATCCTTTGCTTCCAAGGAGCTCGAGGAGACGGAAGCGCGCCTCGACGTGTCGGACGAGGCGATCCTGCCGGAGGCCCACTCGGCCCCGCGCTGGATTGAAAAGTACAAGCCCCGCAAGCCACAGTAATTTCAATCGTCAAGACCGGGTACGACTGGAACAACTACATAGTAACAGTTCTACGCATACTCGGAGGATCCAAGGTACAATTAATCTTTAATATTTAAAGCGCAACTTTTATTCCGAAGCAATTAACGGAAATGTCAGTGACGACGTCAGAATCCTAACCTGTACCTTAATCCGATGGACAGTCGATTTTATTCTGCGATAGAATCAACGCTACAATCAAGCCATAGAGACCCAAAACTTCTGCAAAAATCAGGTTCAAGATCATGTTCACAAAGAGCTTTTCTTGATGTCCCACGGGGCGGACACCTGCATCTCCCACGACGCCGATCGCCATACCAGCCGCTAACCGCTCAAGCCACAGCATAAACCCGCAGCTAAGTGCGCAAAACCAAAGTACGAGCCATACATAGCCGCATTTCCATTTGGAGGATCAATCGAGCCCATAATGATCACGGCTACGATCAAGCCGTAGACACCCAGTACACCAGCCATGAATACTGGAACGATGTTCCGCATCGCCAGCTCCGGTCGCATTACACCCATTGAAGCAATACCTACACCAGACTTGTGGCTGTTCCATTCGCAGTACTAAGATCTGGACAGTACCAGTAACATTCAAATTAAATTTAATACGCCAGACACACCTCCAGAAATCCACGAACAAAAGGCTGCTGCTATAGAAAGTTAAAGAATGACAACGTACTGGCAAAGAGAGGGCGGAGGCTAATCCCATGAAGCCAAAGAACGAGGCCGAGGACGGCTACTCCCATGAAGCCAAAGAACGAGGTCGAGGACCGCTGCAACGTTTAAAATTTTTAGTAATGAAAAAAATGGCAATTGATATCCGTATCCCCCCAAATTACTACCCGTACCCCCCCTTCAATTATAGAGTCGCCCTACCCCCTCCACCCTAGGGGCACTCCCCACTCCAGCCTCAAGTACATAAAAGGCAATATTACCTCAATATTTTAAGGGCGCTTTATTATGAGTTGTGTGCCAGCCATTCCCTTTAAAATTGGTGCTGATATTATTTCAGAGGGCTATTTTCATTCTTTAGTCCTTGCCTTGGCACGAAAAGTGTATGAGCGAGCGCTGGAAGAATTACGCGTTGACGAAAAGACAACAACGGAATCGGGTGGACCATTCTGTCGAAAGACACGGTCTAGGAACACTTTCGCTGTTCCTTGTCCATCTATGGACTCTGGCACCGCCCCAGGTGAGCCATCTTGCTCAATCGGTCTACAAACACCAATATGCCGGTGTTCCCGGCCTTATCCTTCGGAAAACCGAAGATAAAATCCATGATAATGGATTTCCAACACTCCGTTGGAACCGATAACAGAGCAGATTTATCTTTGCTTTGCAAAATCTGAAGAAAGATGCCACGAGCTGGAGCGAGCCCGTGCTGTGTTTAACTATTCTTTGGATACACTTCCGAAGGAGGAGGCGCCAGCCCTTTATAGTGCGTTCATACGTTTGAAAAGCAACATGGTGATAAGGACAGAATCGAGAAGGTTGTGATTGCCAAGAGACGTGTTGTGTATGAGCAGCAAGTGGCTGCAAACGCGCTGGATTATGACTCCTGGCTTGAGTACATTAAGCTCGAGGAAAACGAAGCCACAGAGTCCCAATCCTTTGGCCTTGTACGTGGAATCTACGAACGAGAGATCGCGAACGTACCGCCAATTGAAGAAAAGAAGTACTGGAGTAGGTACATTTATGTCAGGATTAAATACGCATTGTTTGAAGAGCTGTTGGCTAGCGACAACGACGATAGCGCAAACCCCTGTGAGAGCTGCGAACAGGTGTATAAGACGTGTCTAAAGCTGATTCCACATAAAAAATTCACATGTGCAAAGATCTGGGTCCTGTACGCGAAGTTTCTCATCCGTCAACGTGATGTCCAAAGTGCACGTTTGGCGCTGGTCGAAGCACTCGGGCGGTGTCCAAAAAAAGCTCTTTACGGGATACATTGACTTGGAGCTCATGATGGGCGAAGTGGATCGGTGTCGCAAGATTTATATGCGTTTCCTTGAGTTTGATCATCAGAATTGTGATTCGTGGCAGAAATATGCCATGCTGGAGCGACAGGTGGGCGAAGTGGACGTGATCGCGCATTTTACGAGCTAGCTATCAAAGAGCCAGTACTGGATATGCCTGAAATGATCTGGAAGCATTATATTGATTTTGAGATTGTGAATGACGAGCGAGACAACACGCGAGCGCTCTATGAGCGGCATCTCGAGCGCACCAAGCATGTAAAGGTCTGGATGAGCTATGCACGGTTTGATGCCTCGTCGCCTCGTAATAAGGACGTTCAAGGCGAGCATTTAGAGGCAGCTCGTGATGTCTTTGAGCGTGCAGTACGAAATATGAAGGAACAAGGGAGGGAGGACCTGAAGCAAGATCGCACTTTGTGCTTAGAGACGTGGCTCGAGATGGAAAAGGAGGGCGGCGACACCACGATGATTCAAAAAGTTAGTGACATGCTGCCACGTAAGGTCACGAAGCAGCGCATGGCGTATGCGCAGGATGGGGTGCGTGTCGAGATTAGTCGGATCGACGTGGGTTTTCACACAATTTTAGCAAATGGTCATCGAAGTTCACCAAACATGAGCAGGATTATCGTCAACATGAGCGCTCATGGCGCTAGGAGCAAGCGGCGATAAAGACTGCTCATTGTTGTGATCATTACTGCACTAGTTACATTTTTCAGCTTAATTCAATCGAAAAAGATTACGACATCAATGAAGCTAGCATCAGAAAGCGTCGTCGAGGCCAATGAAGGCGCATTTGCCACTATTATGTATGATTATGGTGAAGATAGCAAAGCGCTGCTATTGTCTACGCGCGTGCTTATGCGAAGCATAAAAAAATCCAACACCAAGTATCGTCGTATGGTTATCGTTCCTCAGGATGGACTTCAGGAAAGCAGTGAAAAGGATCTTAAAGGAGACGACCCGGACATAGAGATCATGCACACCCCCATTCCCAACGTGTTCGCGCATATGCCACTTACCGACCACTGCACGCAACTCTTGCATATGCGCAACAAACTTGTGATCTGGGATGATCCACAAATCTCGTCGCTCAAGCGTGTAGTGTATCTGGATCCGTAGAAACGTGAAATAGAGGAAAATGGCTCAACACCCGCTGCTGCGGACGATGGAGATAGTCATGCTTAATGTAATGGGATGCCATTACATAATTGATATTCAAGTTTGAATATCACTGTTGAATTTCAGACGCGTTATATATATATATATATATATAGGATTAGTTATCATCAACTAATCCTACCCCTCTTGTATTTCGCGCTTCCTCGCACAACACAGTGTAAGCCTGTAACAGGATGAGTCCTGTTACACCTGGTAGCACTTTGTGGTGCGTCTTAACGACCGCAGTTCCGTTCCGCTAGTCAACTAGCGAAGCGAAGATTAAGAGCCACTCGGCATCATGTCGCGATACATGACGCCTGCCGAGCGAGAGAGAACGCTGGGAGTGGTGACGAAACACTTCCCTCACTTCACGTCGCGTATTAAAGACGCGACGGTTGAAATGGTTCGGTCCATGGGGACCGACATCATTACCTTCCTCCCGAGTAAGACCCCGGAGGAAGCGATAGAGGTGGTGAATCGTTTTAGGCGAAACCTCCTAGAAAAGCCAGCACGGCCCGCGCAAGAGGCAGCGCGGACCACACCTGCACCTGCAACGCATAGCGTTGAAGTGGTAAAGGCGCGAATACCGCCCTTTACCGGCGAAGGGGGCGGCGAGCCCCTTCGTAGATGGTTCGCAGAGGTGGAAGATGCCATCTCTGCGCAAAATATTGTTGACGAACGTCAACAGGCGTACTTTGCCACAACATGTCTTGGCGGCAGAGCCAGGGCATGGGCGACGAGTCGCAGAGCCACTGATGACTCTGCGTTCCAGAATTATCAGGAATTAAAAGCTGAGCTAAAGATCAACTTTGAAGCTCCAGAAATGGAGCTATGTAGTCGGCAGAAGTTCATGGAACTCCGGCAAGGTAAGCTTGACCTTCAAGCTTACGCTCAGAAGACGCAATATTTGCTGTCAAATATTGTGTATGAGCCGGTGCCCCCTGCTATGCAGGTCACTGGCTTCATGAAGGGACTCAATGATGGTCCCGTCAAACAGAGTCTTTATGTGCTTGGATCCGGCCGCACTCGTCTCATCTTCGAGTTGCTTCAATGCAGCTTGTTTACCGGCACCCGCCAAAGACTCTAAGGGATGCCATTGATATGATAATCCGTGAAGAGTTCAGCATGCGATCAGCGTCATCGCATGCTGGGTACAGCCGAAGGGCTCAACGGCCCTTCGCTTTTGACATGCCGCAACAGCATGTCAACAATCAGCAGTCGGGCAGACGAAGCTCACACTTCGTCTCAAGAAACAGCCACCCGCGCCAGAGCATGGACGGTGGAGGTCCAGCGCCGATGGACCTATCGGTTGCGGTTGCTTCGAACTCGAAGCAACCGAAATTTAAGATGAACATTCGCTGCAATCGATGCGCGAAAGTGGAGCATTTTGACCATGCGTGTATGGCACCGCGTCCGGTGCCACCCAGTCAGCGAACGGAACCGTCCGCTGCACGGCTACACCAACAGGGACATCACCCTGTTGGTGCAAAAAATGAGAATCACCAGTAGGGGCGGGGCGCCCTACTGGGAATGTTATCCCACATGCCGACATAGGGCATGTGAGGGTAATAGCCCCAGACGAGACTATGTCCTGTCAAAAGGTGCAGGGTGATGATAAGCCTCTTATCACCCTGGAGGTTAAGCCGC
The DNA here is from genome assembly GCA_026184515.1 of Peronosclerospora sorghi. NCBI lineage: Eukaryota > Oomycota > Peronosporomycetes > Peronosporales > Peronosporaceae > Peronosclerospora > Peronosclerospora sorghi. Next base: position 5,663,570 of record CM047592.1, on the reverse strand, counting down.
ACGGGAGATATGTCCCCATGAGAGCTTTGTTTGACACAGGAGCGTCAAACAATTTCGTTAGAACTCAGAGTCTAACGCTGTTGAGCTTCGTGGAGGTAGAAACCCCACGAAGTATTTTGTCAGTCCGGTTAGCAACAGGTGCAACCGTGACTATTCCAAAGCGTGTGATTAAAACACGCTTCGAGTTGAATGAACTGTCATTCGAGGATGAATTCATCGTCCTCGATTTAGATGACAAGTTCGATGTGATACTTGGAATCCCATGGATTTCCAAGTTTAAACCTTCGATCGACTGGGTTAACCTGTCGATCGACTGCGGCGGACGCACAGGATCTGATCACCCTGTGTGTAATCCGGCTGTATCAGAAGATACAACCGCAGAGTCAGACAGTCTGGTGGATAGCGATGACACCATCAGGTCTGTTCCGACACGATCAGCGGAAGGTACCTCCGCTGGTGAGAGTCCAGAGAGACTACCACACGCAACAGAAGAGTTGTTGCGTGTTGGAGAGAAACAT
>CM047592.1:5650602-5662952 GCA_026184515.1 Peronosclerospora sorghi | reverse complement strand
GACTACCACACGCAACAGAAGAGTTGTTGCGTGTTGGAGAGAAACATTCCACGGGTGATAAAGACCACCGTGAGAATGAAGTGATATCCACGGTGGGAAACACCCACCGTGAGAATGAAATAGTATCCACAGTGGGAAAAACCCACTGTGCGACCGAAGGTTCCAACACGATGAAAGAATTCCGTGTTGATGAGAGTGAACTCACGATCGAGGGCAATCGTGATCCCAACTCCGTGGTGGCAGTGCCCACCACGTTGCGTTAGCCATGCACACGGGTGATAAAGACCACCGTGTCGCAGAACAGGCGGCCGATCAGTTGAGCACATCTGATCGCTAAGAAGATTCCATGGTAGGCAGTGGCCACCATGATGATGAGTATTCGCACACGGTGAATCGTAATCACCGTGTAGCAGTCAATCAGCGTCTGATTGCATGGACAGTTCCGTCGAGACGATCAACGTCTTGACGCAAACGGAGACCAGATTAGCTACCCAGTCTATGTGATGGAACACCCTCCAAAAGAAGGTTCGGAGGTGATGGCTCTTCCAGCGCTAAGCTGGAAGAAGTTTATGGGAAACTTGCACGATAATCAGATCGAACAGATCTGTATTATCGTAGCAACAGATGACGTAGTGGATATTCGTGAACGAATTTCCACATTACAAGTGGAAAACATTAGGAACGAGGTTCCCAATGATCAAACAAAAAGTTCAGCGCTTTGAAGCGCAGAGCTGGGAGTCGCTTAAACCGAACTCCCCATTTTATGAGGTACTTCGGGAATACGATGACGTATTCCCAGAAGAAGTACCTAGCGAGCTCCCTAAGGATAAGGGAACTCGTCATGAAATTGACCTCGTGCCAGGCACGAAGTATTGTGTTACGCGGCAATGGCCGTTGCAGCGTGATCAAGTAAAAGCGATCGACGAGTTTTTCGAAGCTCGTCGTAAAGCAGGCCACGTGCGGGAGTCTATCTCACCGCACTCTACCCCCACCTTTTGTGTGAAAAAGTCCACAGGTGGGTGGAGAATCGTTCACGCTTACAACAAGCTGAAAGCAGCGACGGTACCGGCACAGACACCGATACCGCGGAAGGATGTCATCATAGATGGCATGTTCGAGAGCACCATCTTTAGTGCTCTCGATCTAAGAGATGGATTTTATCAAATCCTAATGCGAGAGAAGGATATCCCTCTCACGGCGGTAAGCACCCCAAGTGGCATGCTTTGGGAGTGGCTTGTTATGCCGCAGGGGCTTCGAAATGCCCCTGCTACGTTTAACAGATGCGTAACGCATCTATTACGCCCGGTGCGAGAATTAGCACCGAGTTATTTCGATGACGTGTTCATCCATAGTAAGGGTGAACACGATAAAAGCGATGTAGATGTCCATAGGGAACATCTACGTCGAGTGTTAGAGCTTATGCGTAAGCATAAGCTCTATGCAAATCTAAAGAAGTGCACCTTTGGTGCACCTGCGATACCCGTTCTTGGATGTTTTGTGGGCAAGAACGGGGTGCGATCTGAACCAGAAAAGATCAGGGTGATCGTTAAATGGCCTACGCCAAACAACGTTAAGGAACTTCGAAAGTTCCTTGGGTTGGCAACATATTTGCACAAGTATTGTGCAACTATGCTGGGTTAATACGACCTCTTTCTCAATTACTTAAGAAAGATGTCAAATGGCATTGGGATACCCAATGTCAAGATGCTTTTGATGCAGTCAAGCAAAGATTGACTGAAGCGCCTGTCTTGGCTATAGCCGATAACGAGCGTCCGTTCCACGTCGTTTGCGACGCGAGCGATTTCGCTATCGGCTGTGCTTTGATGCAGCGTGATCACGATGATCGTGATCGCGTAATCTTCTATCAATCGCGTCAGTTGCGCCCAGCCGAGCGCAACTATCCAGTGCATGACAAGGAACTCCTTGCCATGAAGTACGCACTGGATAAGTTTCGGATCTATCTATTGGGAGATAGACCGTTTGTGGTTTACACGGACCATGCGTCGCTACGCACGGCCGTGAATTCACCACACATTTCTCAAAGAATGGCTCGATGGCTGTCATTCTTTGCTGAATAAAACTTTACCGTTGAATACAAACCCAGAAAGTTGAACGTGATAGCGGATGCGCTATCACGAAGGCCCGATTACGAGACGAAACCGTCCGTAACCGAAGGTGCCAGTGCAAACACGATCCGTTGCACTGCTTTGTCGTCGTCAATTATACGACAAGTACGCGTGGCGTACAAAACAGACGAGGAGACACGTCTGTTGATTGATTACTTAAGTAATCAATCAAGTGAGAAGCGCGACGAAGTCCCAGAGTTCCTCCGCGCTTGCGTGCATCGATATCGACTGCACGATGGTCTGCTGCTTTACAGCACAGACCAAAAAGATGAAAGTCGCATCGTCGTTTGGAGCGACGATGATCTCAAAAATCAAATTATGTTTGAGTATCATGATGCACCGATTTCGGGGCATCAAGGTCTAGAGAAGACATACGCTTCTCTCGCACGTGACTTTTACTGGCGAAACCAGTACAAGTGAGTACGAAAATACGTACGCGCTTGCGAGATTTTCCAGCGCGTTAAGCCTGCGCAGTCTGCACAGGCTCCGCTGCAATCTCTGCCGGTTCCGACAGAGTGTTGGAAGTCCATTTCAATGGATTTCGTATTCGGTCTTCCACCCGACAATAGTCGGAAGACCGTAATAGTGGTCTTTGTAGAACGTTTCAGTAAACCCAGTTGAAGATGTCAACTGCGGACCATCCGGAAACGGATCGGCAGAGGGAACGAGTTAACCGTGTTCTCGGAGACATGTTGCGATCATACGCACATGCTTTTGAACAGTGGAGTGACTATCTGCCACTCACTGAATTCGCGATTAACAATTTCGTGCATGCTTCAACTAAGCATAAACCGTTCTACGTAAATGCCTTAAGGCATCCACGAACCCCATCTTTACTTGGCGGTACGCCAAATCTAAGTGGGGAGGGACCCGCTCAAATTTTGAGCGAGTCAATGCGCAAGTTGCAACTGCAACTTGTGAACAAAACGATGGCTGTAGCCTGTGCGTATACGCACGGTGCGGCTAGCGCACAGAGGAAGGCTCTTCCTTAAAGCGGTATCTACCGCTACTTAGCCGATACGCCCTTATAAAGGGCTTAGTAGGAGAGATCTCCTACTCGGGAACAAGATTCCCGGGTTGGTTTACTACGTAGCCTTAACGGCTGTCTTCCCTTTACGGGGTGAAGATAAAGGTAGGGCTCCCTCTTATCTACGAAACTCACTGCGCGCGCGACCGGTCGAGGTCGCGCGTCTGCTATTTAGAGTGAAATGTAAACTGAATATATTTAATATGTAATTAGCCTAAATTAATTTAAATTAATATAAACTATATGTAATACTAAGTAGAATATTCCTAATTCGTACCTAGCTAAAATGTAGTGTACACACCTGTGTACTGACACGTGGATGGCTGACACACCACCACACCAAGGGCCCATGCCCTGATTGGTTAAAATAACCAAAGGTTCGAAACTTTTCAACCCGGCCAATACTGACCTCAACCATGGTGTACTCATGTACACCAACACTCAGTGTTACCCGAATGTAACCCCGTTAACCCTCCCCCATCAAGACTATTGCTTACGCAATAGACAAAATTTTGTTGGAGAAATCCAGCGCCAGTTCCCCTGGCCATCCATATGTGCACCTCTAGTGGTGCTATGGCGTCTCCTCTAGAAGAGGTAGACTACTCCGAAAAACTCGTAAGTGGATGCCTTTGGGGATACCTCCCCAATTGTGAGCCGCTCCGCCAGCGCCGAACGGCGTTGTCGGCAGCCTAATCCCTTCCCCACACGTGAGGAAAATGCACTAACCAGTGCGGCACCCCTGCCCGTATCGGATGATACATCCGAATCGCCAAATGCGATCATCACTAATGAGCTGGACGCAGCTCAAGACACCCAGCTTGCCTCACAGGCACTAAGGGCTGCGTTACGCGCCCCCAAACGCCCGTCAAGGGCGGCTTATAATTTCGATGGTCCTCGTGACCTTCCAAAATGGGCCAGGCGTTTGGTAAGGACTAGTCTAGCGTCCTATACCCCTGGCCCCGCGGCTGAACAGCCGTACCAACGCGAACGCCGTGAGAAACTCCGGCAACAACTGCTTACACAAAATCGGTTCACTAGCGTCTCGTACCGCAAGCGCTTAAACAGGCAGGCACAAGGTGCCCCTGTTGAGAGCCTCCGCGAGGTTCCTTTCGTTCTCTTTCCGGGAGAAAGTGCCGATGATGCAGAGAAGAAGTTCCGCGCTTGGGCGGAAGGGGAGAAGCTTCTCCCCAGCTTCGATGAGCTGCATGACAGCTATTCCCGTCGAGACATTTGGGTGGAGAGGGTGTTGCGCCTTACTTTTGCCAAAGCTAATGCGATGAAGCAACTACGTGCTCCGTTTCGCACGGGCTACGCCAGCGCCCCTGTCTCCACCATGGTGTCCGGAGACAGTGTGGTCGCCATGTCTGCCTCCGGCAAACTCCCACTTATTGGGAGTGAAGGGGCTTCTCATGCCCCTCTGGTCGTTGACCTACAGCGGGATTCTCCCGCTCAAAAGCGTCAACGACGTCGCGGCAATCCTGCCGTAGGGGAGTCTCGAACTCCCACGAATTCTGTGAGTGTGGATAACCTTTCCACTTCACCAGATACTGGGTTTGACCCCGATGATGGCACCGCGCCATCAGCCGCACCACATGAAAGTGTGGAGTACTCTCCGCATCGAGAATTGGAGGAGGAGGTCGCGCAATTGCGACGTGAGATTCGCGCGCGCTGTGATCGACACAGCCTTCGCATCCATGATCTCCACGAGGGGATCCGCGATGAGCGGGATGCCACGGATCGCTTCGAGAGGCGGGTTGCCTCTCTCGAGACGACCGTTGCGGAGCTTCGTGGTCGCATTTTAGCCCTTTCGGGCTTACTTCGCCCTGCGGTGCCTTACGGCTATCCGCCTTTCCACCCTCCTCCATGGGGGGCCTGCCTCCGGGTCCTGGTATGGCTTAAGCATACCGCCATAAAAGGTTGGATGCGTACGCATCACCTTCGGGATGTCCAAGGTATACGATAAGCCCTTTCGGGCTAGTACCTTAAAGGGTCCCACAAACCTGGGGCGCAGTTTATTACGCAACACATTTGAAACTGCATGTGTAGGAAGATTTTTAGCGTTTAATAAAACACTTTTTCCTACTCTGTATACCTTTTTGTTACGCCGTCCCTTTCGGTCAGCTTGCTCCTTCTGCTTGTCTTGGCTTTCCGCCATGGCATCGCAGACGTGTCGTAAGACACTAAGGCGCGTCGATAAAAACTTATCGATGTGCTTTCGCACAGATACAGGGCTGATATCGGGGAATCCTCCCCCCTCAAGCCGTGGACCACACACATGTGGCGTTAATGGAACCCTCGGATTCACCAATCCGTTCACGTAAAACGGGGTAAACCCCGTAGATGCAAGTACCGAATTGTTGATAGCAAATTCAACAATCGGGAGCATCTCACTCCAACTCTTTGGAGAATCCGGACATAAACTACGGAGAACATCCTCCACAACGCGATTAACGCGTTCTGTCTGACCGTCCGTCTGCGGATGATCCGCAGTGGACATGAGGAGCTTGGTGCCTAGCACCTTAAACAACGCTCCCCAAAACTGCTCCGTAAAACGGGGATCCCGATCCGACACAACGGAATCGGGTAGACCATGCTGTCGAAAGACACGGTCTAAAACACTTTTGCTGTTCTTTGTCCATCTATGGACTCTGGCACCGCCGCCAGGTGAGCCATCTTGCTCAAACGGTCTATAAAGACCAATATGCCGGTGTTCCCAGCCTTAACCTTCGAAAAACCGAAGATAAAATCCATGCTAATGGATTTCCAACACTCCGTTGGAACCTATAAGCTCGCCAAAGGCGCAGCTGAACTTGCAGAGGTTTTAACCCTCTGACACGTCTCACAGGTGCGTATATACGCACCGACCCACTTATACATATTGGGCCACCAATACAAAGCGCTTAAAGCGCTGTAGGACTTATCCCGACCTAAATGACCCCCAGTAGGGGCGTCATGTGCCTCAAAGAGGACCCTATACTTCAGTTCCTCATTATGAGGAACTACCACCCGCGGAGTGTCCTCCGCGCTCGTGCTATAAAATAGCAGACAGTCACAGTACCTGTAACGGTGTAAACGAGCTCTAGCTCGACCTGACAGGGTTGGCTCAGACGAGCCAAGACCCTTTTCACCTAACGCGCGGATAAGCGCCGTACATTGTGGGTCGTTCTCATACGCCTGGCGTATGAGATCCACCACAGACGTGATGAGGAATGTCGCATGAGCGAGCTCGTAATCGGGACGACGCGACAACGCGTCTGCAAGCACGTTCTGCTTGCCAGGTTTATACTTAACCTCAAAGTTGTACTCCGCAAAGAAGGAGAGCCAACGGGCCATCCGTTGCGAGAGATGAGGCGACTTTGTCGCTGTCCTTAAGGACGCGTGGTCAGTATAAACCACGAACGGCTTTGAGCCGAGTAGGTGAACCCTAAATTTGACAAGAGCATACTTCATTGCAAGTATCTCCTTGTCATGAACGGGATAATTCCGTTCCGCAGCTTTAAGCTGCCTCGACTCAAACGCAATTACGCGTTCCCTTCCTGCATCGTCTGCTTGTAACAAAGCACATCCGATTGCGAAATCGGAGGCGTCGCAGACGACACTAAATGGGCTCCCAGAGTCTGAGAGAGCAAGAACGGGAGCTTTCAACAAGCTCCCCTTAACCGCTTTAAAAGCGTTTTGGTGTTCGGTTTCCCAACACCAGTCAACATCCTTCTTAAGAAGGTCGGTTAATGGCTTCGCCATTTCAGCGTAGTTCTCGCTGTACTTGTGGAGATAGTTGGCTAATCCAAGCCACTTCCGTAAATCTCTAAGATATACATGCGAAGACCACTCCACAATGGCTTTCACCTTCGCGGGATCCGCCCGCACTCCATCCTTACCGATGAAGCATCCGAGGAAAGGAATTTCCTCAGCACCAAATATACATTTGGATGCGTTAGCATATAACTTATGCTCTCGCATACATTCGAGCACTGCTCGAAGGTGTATCAGATGCGTCTGAATATCAGACGAGTCGCCTTCCGCACGACTATGGACGAATATATCGTCGAAGTACGTCTGAGAGTACTTCCTATGAGGGCGGAAGAGTTGAGTCACCAAGCGATTGAAAGTCGCTGGTGCATTTGAAAGCCCTTGTGGCATAACAAGCCACTTCCACAGCATGCCACTAGGCGTGCTAACCGCTGTCAGCGGAATATCGGACGCTCGCATGAGCACCTGATAATACCCGTCCACCAGATCTAAGGCACTGTACACAGTAAAGCCCGCCATATTGTTCTGGAGGACATCCTTTCGAGGAATCGGAGTCTGCATGGGTACAGTAGCTGCATTCAGCTTGTTATACGCATGCACAATGCGCCACTTTCTGTTCGGTTTACGAACTCAAAAAGTGGTAGATGAGTGGGGAGACTTACTCTCCCGTACCATCCCTGCCTCTTCTTCCCCCTTGAAGAATGCGTCGATGACGTCGCATTGTTCCTTGTGGAGAGGCCACTGCCTAGTGACGCAGTATTTGGTTCCGGGAACCAAATCAATTTCATGTCGAACTCCCCGATCCGGTGGTAACCCCATCGGCGGGTTGTCACTAAAGACATCTCCAAATTCCTTTGGTAAGGAATGGTAAGGGTCCTCAGGATCCGCGAGGATCTTGAGGCCGCTTCGGGCATTTAATGCCTGTTTGGTTTTCACCAAAACTGACTCGTCCATCGTGGATGAGGAGTTCAACTCCTCTTCCGGACGCAACACGACGACCTCGTCGATTTCATCTGCTTTCAAAGCAGTCTCAAACTCGTTGAAGGACATCTCCTCCAACGACAACAGTTCGCCTACCCCAGGTAACCGTTCCAGGCTTACGCCTTCTGTGACAACACCTGTCACACTATTCATCATCCTGTAGGATTGCTGACTACTGGCCTCGGGACTCATCCCGAGACCCAGATGGGGGAGTCAATTGCCCCATCTACTGGAAGTGCCACGCGCCTATCCACAGAGGTATCTCCCTCTACCACCGGTGACTCGCCGGTCCCACCTATAACGGCGTAATCGGAATCATTTCCGACGTGCGAAAGAGACGAACTCCGGGTCTCTTCGCTTGGAAGCGCCTCGCGCTTAACCACAGGGTTCTCTGCCCCTACCACTGGAATCGTCTCAGAGTAATCCACCTCTGCCAATGGCGACTCACCAGTCTCGCCTATAAGGACGTGGTCAGAATCATTTCCGACGTGCAAAAGAGACGAACTACGGGTCTCTTTGCTTGGAAGCGCCTCGCGCTTAACCACAGGGGTCTCTGCCCCTACCACTGGAGTAACCTCAGAGGAATCCACCTCTACCACTGGCAACTCACCAGTCTTGCCGTTCACGGCGTGGGGATTAACCGCCGAATACCCCTCGTTAAGGAACTCTTCCTTAACGCCATTGGGAATGATCATTTCAGACATCCCAATCTCTGGCATCTCACGCCAGAATCGCTTTTGCGATCGAGCAAAGGTGGGTTCATGACTCGCCAATGCTTCACCCGACCGCGGGTGCGTTGATCCAATGGACTTAGACTTCCAGTCTATCCATAGCTCGTGGCGTTCCAGCCACTTCATGCCCAGAATGAGGTCATACCTCAAGTCCAAATCCAGGACTAGGCAACGTTCTAAGCTGTCGAAGTCTGCAAAATTCAGCTTAAGGTCAATCGAGACCTTGGGTACAGAAACTTGTACGCCCGTCGCAAGACGGACCGTGACAACGTCACGAGAACGTGCCTCTAGGGCCTCGGCATACAGCCGACTCTTCGCAACAGAAGCCTGTCTGACATAATTGTCAGACGCTCCAGAGTCTATCAAGACTCTCCAAGGCTTATCAAAGCCTTTCACGTCCGCAAGGACTACCAGCAAACCTGGCTGGTACACCAACTCGGTACTAGAAAGCACTGCTTCCCTCGGGGCTTTGTGCTGTCGTCCCCTACCCTGGGGTTTAACAGCACTGAGGGGTCCCCCCAGTAGGGCGCCCCGCACCTACTGGGAGCCGTCGTTTCCCGACGGCTTGGACAAGGGCTTTTTCCCCACCCTTGGTCCCTTGTAGCGAGTGTCTCGCTGGGGATTTTTCGGACATCTTTTCCTCAGATGATCCGTTCTCCCACCCAGGAAGCATCTCAGCGGCCCACGCCGCTGCAACATAGCTAAGAGCTCTGCCTCGAAGCTCTGTGGAAAAGAGTCCGAGTGACTCTTAGCGGGAGGTTTCTCCTCCGCTTCGACCTGACTCAGGTCCATGGGTTCGGGACCCACCTTAGAGGAACGGAAGTTCCTCTCGGCGTTGAACGCCATCTTGAATGCCTCTTCCAGGTATTCGGGTCGGCATCGGAACAATTCCGAACGTTCTGGCCCTTCTCTCAGGCCTCCCATGAAGACGGGGATGGACACATCGTCCGAATACGCTTTCGTGTACATCCCTGCCAACAGGGTATTAAGCTCCTGGATATAAACCTCCAGGTCCTTAGTGCCTTGGCGGCACCTCAGGAACGCCATTTGATTCTGGAAAACCAGATCAGGCGTTGCGTACATGTCCATAAGCTTCTGCTTAAGGACCTTCCATATTGGATACACGTCCTTGACTGATTCCGAGCATGTAAACGCCCATGTACGGGCTTTGACCGTAAGATGGGTCAATGCAAGTCCAACTTGCAAGTGATCAGCGGTCATGTTCGCTGTGGCGAAGGCCGTTTCGACCTCTCGCAACCAAACATAAAGGTTGTCACCCTTCTCTCCGGTGAACTCCTTTATCTTAAACGATAATGGAGGGCGCACCCCCGTGAAATGACCTCCACCACAACTTGCCTCATGAGCGATGAGGGCATTCACCCTTGCCTTTACGGCCTCAAGGCCCTTCTCCACTAGGAGCTTCATACCTTCTTCCCTCGTTAAGTGTAACAGCCTTTTAAAGGCTTCCTGTTGGACGAGGGTCAAACTATCCCAATCGTCCTGATTCATCCTTTGCAGAGGATGTCTAGTCTACCAACACAGGTGTTGGATTGACTACAAGTGCTACCAGATGTAGCCGGTGCGTATACGCACCGTGCGGCTAGCGCACAGAGGAAGACTTTCCTTAAAGCGGCGTCCGCCGCTACTTATCCGATACGCCTTTATTAAGGGCTTAGTAGGACAGAGATCTCCTACTCGGGGCCAAGATTCCCGGGTTAGTTTACTCTAGCCTTTACTAGTGCCTTAACGGCAAGGCTCCCTTAATAAGGGTGTAGCTAAGGGGAGGGCTCCCCTTACGCTTCGGCACTCACTACACGCACGACCGGTCGAGGTCGTGCTTCTGTACTAAAGAGTGAAAAGTAAACTGAATATACTTAATATGTAATTATATAAACTAATATAAACTATATGTAACACTAAGTAGAATATTCCTAATTCGTACCTAGCTAAAATGTAGTGCACACCTGTGTACTGACACGTGGATGGCTCACACACCACCACACCAAGGGCCCATGCCCTGATTGGTTAAAATAACCAAAGGTTCTAAACCTTTCAACCCGGCCAATACTGGCCTCAACCGTGGTGTACTCATGTACACCAACACTCAGTGTTACCCGAATGTAACCCCGTTACAAGAACGGCCCGCGCCAGAGGCTGCGCGGACCGCAACCGCACCTTCAACGCATAGCGTTGAAGTGGTAAAGGCGCGAGTACCGCCCTTTACCGGTGAAGGGGGAGAGCCCCTTCGTAGATGGTTCGCAGAGGTGGAAGATGCCATCTCTGCGCAAAACATTGTTGACGAACGTCAACAGGCGTACTTCGCCACAACATGTCTAGGCGGCAGAGCCAGGGCATGGGCGATGAGTCGCAGAGCCACTGATGACTCTGCGTTCCTTACTTATAAGGAATTAAAAGCTGAGCTAAAGCTCAACTTTGAAGCTCCAGAAATGGAGCTAAGTAGTCGGCAGGAGTTCATGGAGCTCCGGCAAGGTAAGCTTGACCTTCAAGCTTACGCTCAGAAGACGCAATATTTTCTGTCAAATATTGTGTATGAGCCGGTGCCCCCTGCTATGCAGGTCACTGGCTTCATGAAGGTACTCAATGATGGTCCCGTCAAACAGAGTATTTACCGGCACCCGCCAAAGACTCTAAGGGATGCCATTGATATGAGAATCCGTGAAGAGTTCAGCATGCGATCAGCGTCATCGCATGCTGGGTACAGCCGAAGGGCTCAACGGCCCTTCGCTTTTGACATGCCGCAACAGCATGTCAACAATCAGCAGTCGGGCAGACGAAGCTCACACTTCGTCTCAAGAAACAGCCACCCGCGCCAGAGCATGGGCGGTGGAGGTCCAGCGCCGATGGACCTGTCGGTTGCGGTTGCTTCGAACTCGAAGCAACCGAAATTTAAGAAGAACATTCGCTGCAATCGATGCGCAAATGTGGGGCATTTTGACCATGCGTGTATGGCACCGCGTCAGGGGCCACGCAGTCAGCGAACGGAACCGTCCGCTGCACGGCTACACCAACAGGGACATCACCCTGTTGGTGCAAAAAATGAGAATCACCAGTAGGGGCGGGGCGCCCTACTGGGAATGTTATCCCACATGCCGACATAGGGCATGTGAGGGTAATAGCCCCAGACGAGACTATGTCCTGTCAAAAGGTGCAGAGTGATGATAAGCCTCTTATCACCCTGGAGGTTAAGCCGCACGGGAGAGATGTCCCCGTGCGAGCTTTGTTTGACACAGGAGCGTTAAACAATTTCGTTAGAACTCAGAGTCTAACGCTGTTGAGCTTCGTGGAGGTAGAAACCCCACGAAGTATGTTGTCAGTCCGGTTAGCTTAGCAACAGGTGCAACCGTGACTATTCCAAAGAGTGTGATTAAAACACGCTTCTAGTTGAATGAACTGTCATTCGAGGATGAATTCATCGTCCTCGATTTAGATGACAAGTTCGATGTGATACTTGGAATCCCATGGATTTCCAAGTTTAAACCTTCGATCGACTGGGTTAACCTGTCGATCGACTGCGGCGGACGCACAGGATCTGATCACCCTGTGTGTAATCCGGCTGTATCAGAAGATACAACCGCAGAGTCAGACAGTCTGGTGGATAGCGATGGCACCACCAGGTCTGTTCCGACACGATCAGAGGAAGGTACCTCCGCTGGTGAGAGTCCAGAGGGACTACCACACGCAACAGAAGAGTTGTTGCGTGTTGGAGAGAAACAT
>CM047592.1:5624122-5647529 GCA_026184515.1 Peronosclerospora sorghi | reverse complement strand
TGATGCATTATGATGCCGAGGGCGCATAACTTTTCGTTGGCTTCACTCTCATGAACGCATCCGTCGTTGTGCTTGTAAGTTGTGCCCTTGTGTTGATTCCATTATGCAATGCTAACTGTTCGTTTTTACAGTCTGTTTACTTGATTATTAATGTGCCTTAGTGCACCTATGTTGGACCTCGAATTAGGCAGTTATGGCTGAAGACGCTCAACTTAGCGTTTAGCGTCACTGCTATGATGCTAGATCTAAAGCAACTGTGTCGAAACATTGTAAAATGTGGGAAGCATTACTTGCCACTAGTAATGAATTGAAGCATCTTGTTAGAATACAGAAGCTTCGCACTACTAACAATGTTGCACTAAGTATTCGTATTGTTCACTTATTGAAGGCATTGCACAATCTTTGTCACTAATATTCAGTATTTGAAGGAATCACCAGCGTAACAAACGTCATCGCGTTAGTATATAGAATTTGGCGAGAGAAAACATACTAAGCATTGATAACTGCCATAGTTCATATTTTATATGCTATAAATATAGCTTCCACTTCACCACAATCTCCCCTTGCGTAACTTCAGCATAAGCGAGCAAAAGGCACGAACAGACACACACCTTAATGATCACACTTCAGATATTTTCGTGCAGAATCTTCATACATAGGTGCAGTGAAAATCGGAACCTCACTTTCCTTGCATATATCCATCATTCTGTTACACGTACTTTCGCCTTCGAAAACGTAACGAGACGCCACTATGAAGAGGTAATCGCGGGCCCTGCTGAGTGTTACTAACGATCTCGATGGATACCCTGCAAGTAATCCCAATGTATGTGATCGAACCATAGACACAATAACGATATCGGCTTCACGACCCTGGCTAGAATCGGTTGTAGCCACCTCAATGTCCAAACATTCGTCATATGCTTGTCCTACGTATCGTAACTGTCTCTGTATAGCCTTGACTTGTTGTAGATATGGTGATAACTAACAGTGATTTTCTTACGGCCGTATGTGTTCTTCGCATTCCACTCTACAACATAACGGATATCTTCCCAAACAAGTACATAACCATGGCCAACTCGATAATATTATGATGCCTGTACTCTTGACGTCCCACTTCTCTCATCCACTCTTGAGGGCTATTCCATACAACTCGATTACCTTTTAAACTTCGCTTCCCGGAAAGGTCACGACTAACTGTCTTACCCCAGTCCAGTACATCCAGACTAGGAACCCGAATTCCATCCAAATAATCCCTTGAAATAGCGGCTCTATCTCGAATTGTATACGGATAGAACACTTGCAACAATCTCGTGATCTGTGGATGACTCCTAAATTCTGCAGTCATGGTAACTCCAGGGAACGCTGGTGATAGGTTATTAATTGCGCGACAATGTTCTATGGAGTGTAACAACCCCCAAGTGATTTTATGACGACGGGAACCTCCGCGAAACCGATTCCTCAACTTTTCATCAATAGGAGAGTATGCGAAAAGCTGGTAGGGATCCCCCAATGATACAAGAACTTCCACTTTGGGTCTAATAGCCTGTAATAACGCCACTTCAGCTGCTTGGGCTCCTTCATCATTGATAATTACATCATAAGATATTGTGTGAAAATCCGGTCGTCCTAATTGTGCCAGAGTGGCAACAATTATACGTGCTTGCTCTAGTGTCTCCATCTCTTTCACTCTTAATCGTGCACGAATGTCTTTTCCTACCACACATCCCTCTAATGAACGTCGCTCTCTCTGCAATATCTCCGAAAGGAACCTTCGCCGATACGGTTCAGCACCCAATAGTGCCATTGTACCCTTTATCTCACCCAACCGCACTATATCTTTGTCTGGTATTGCCTTGGAATCCATCAACCTTTTTAGATCCTCCTCAATGGCTGCATTAGTTTCTGAAACAATAGCAATTAGAAAATGTGGAAACACCTCTAATAACGTCAACACAACAGCGGTAATTGTAGATGTTTTCCCACATCCATAAGGACCACGAGCAAGAACAATTCCTTTTGTCCCCACAGCTTCTCGTACTACCTTTAACTGATCCACATCTAGCGTACGCTGAAATTCTTCATATATCTGCGTCTGCTCCAATCTCTTCATCACTGATGCATCTCTCTGCGACTCAATCGTCTCTCTTTTAGTCATCAGTTGCAATAACGGAAATCGTGGCTCTCTGGTCATTCTATTTACCGTGCTGAATCTTCTAACATAATTCATGATGTTGGCCTCGGGTAACCATCGTAAGCCGTCAATGTTTCTATGTATATCCTTCGCATTGGCAGTGGTTATGATAAAATACCGGAAACCAACAAAACATACTATTCCCCATCCCAAAAACTTCAATTCCCGATATCGTACGATGCATAGTATTCCATAATCTCATTTTTGCATATGAACTGTACTCACGGACACATCTTCATTCCCGAAGTCCCCATGTACTTGCAAGTATAACACCCCTCTCAGAAATGGCTTAATATGGTCGGGACTATGACCAGAGTCGTATACTTTCCATCGTCTCGATAAACACTGCCCTATTCCATAGGATGTAACATAAAGCTTCGTTGTTGACTCAATATCCTTTGGATCCCATTCACCCTCATAATGAATTGGATAGGTAACAGAAGATGCCTCTAGGTGCGCTATTAAACACATAGTGAGAAGATAATCATTCACTGACGTGAACCTATCCATATACACCTCCTGAAACTTGAAATACCGCCAATGGCTGCATTGCCCTCGATAACTGAATTGCGGTATCGTGACGTCATACTGCAAGCAACATAATTCATCTCTTCAGGGCCCATAACTTCCACCCCAACACTCCCGAAGGAACACCGCTAGAGATTCTGAACCTCTAAGTAGAAGTGTAACCACAAACAACACCTTTATTGCATCTACCGGATTGATCGATTTGAGTTGTCGCCGCCCACCAAGTTCCTTATGAAAACTCAAAGACGTGGCGTCATTAATAACAATTCATGATTGAACCTTAGCCTTATCAATTTCTTGACACCACTCCCTTTCAACATCTGACACACGTGTAAACACTAGCATCGCAGTTGATCCTGGTTGACACTTACTTCCCCACAATAGATGTAGTTTGTCTGCTGTAACATACCTCTGACAAACTGATTTGGCCGATATTTGTCCAACTCTGAGCCTTTGTTTGAATTGCTTCTGTACCAACATCGGCTACTGGGGTGAGATAGCTCAAAACTTCTCCACACACCTCTTCATATTCATCATTTCCAGGTGTGGGTAAAACCACCCCTTCGGTAGTACTTGTATCTTCCTTTTTCCGACATTCCACAACCTGGTTTGCAGGGTAACACATCTTCTTTTGGCGCCAAACTCTCTTCATCTTCATTACTCTCACTGGATTCGGAATCTTCTGTCGACCCGGCCAGATCAATCATTACCGGAGGAGCTGGATTCTCTTCTTCCTCATGCTCTACAGCACATCTAGATGCCGCATCAGATAGTGTAACTTCCACTGTTTTCTCACTCGTTGAATCAGTTTCTTGAGTTTCCACAGTATGATGTTCCATATGTGCAACATTCACATTTGTATCCTCATTTGCCATTAGTAATTGTTCTGGTTGATACGGGATAGGTCCAACTAACTGTTTTCGCTTGGATTCTTCCTCCAATCCTAATCTTTGACTCTCAGATACCATCTGGTCAACCACCAGTGCCACTGTTTGATCAATCTCTATAGGAGGAGCCAGGTTTTCTTCTCTCTCACACTCTACAGCGTGTCTAGATTCTTCATCTTCTGCTGGATCTCCTATTGTTTGTTCATCCAGAGATCCCAATTCCTGAACCGTTGTGTTGTGATGCCCAATGCCCGTGACAGCTATATGCACATCTTCATTAGTCATTAGTGATTGTTCAGGTTGCTGTGGAATAAACTCGACGAATCGTCTCGATCCCTCTTCTTCCTCTGAGCTCATTTTCTGACTTCCAAGTACTGTTTGATCAAGGTAACTCAGGTTCGTATCACTTTCTGCGATACTTTCTTGATCTGATAGGGATATTGGTCGCATGAACGAGTATTTGGTGCTATACAACGGGTACTTCAATCGGAGGAGTCTGTGCCTAATTGCACCTTCTGTTCTTGGCATTTGCTCATCTCCAGTCATGCTGAGGACATCATGTAAATTTTTGGCAATAACCTTCGTATCCACATGTCCACATCTCATCGCTTCTATCAATATATCGTCCTCTTGTTTCGTCCATCTTCTGCAGGTTCCCTGTATTATATACTGGTCTTTTTCTCGGCTCTATGATGGCTGGGTTCGGTCTTTTCTTGACCTACATACCATCTGCATCTTCTTTCTCACAGCCGCTGCAGTGCTTCTTTTCTTAGATTGCGGGAATTTCACTGGATATAGTCCGACTACTTGTGCGGTAGTAGCTTTCTGTTCTATCATGTCTTTTAACCATTTCACTTCATCTTCTTCCCATTCATCAAACCTTTTGCGCTTGACCCCCATTCGCCCTAACTTGGATTTGACCCCGGTTTTAGTCCTTATGGTCCAACCCTTGACATGACACTCCTGATTATACAGGTTATATATATCATACTGAAGCATTCGCCTTTTCACATGATCGGTGTATCTCCAATAGCTTTTCTTCCTCCTCCTTAGTCCATGATGAGATAGGCGCGGACGCTGGTACGCTTGTAGTTAATGTGGTATTCATATCTGGGGCTACATTCTCGCCGGTAAAGATGTCTTCCATGTCACCTCTTGGTTCATCATTTTCTCGTCCCATCGTCCTCAGCATCAAGAGGTTCTCTGCCACATCCGAAATCTCCACCTTACGTTCCCTTTGGACGCTTACTCAATCACCAGGTTGTCTTCTTCTTTCAATGAAATGTATCCACGATGACTCCACTTTGCTGAGGTGTATGATTTTGGTAGGTGTTTCACTAACCAATTCGTTGTATTGGCTATTTTGAGTCGAGATTGCGTCAGCCGCGCCGGTTTATCGGTTGGAAATAGTATCTACTAGGCTTCAACCAGTAGAAAACTCTAAAACTCCAATATAACACACTAACCATACATCAGCTTCACTCAACCCTCCATAATCCGATCACTTGCGATCTGGCCATCGCACCCTTCGTTATTTGTTTGATCAGATTTACCATCGCAATCTGGCCGTCGCGATCAGTCCGTCGCGGTTTGATTTTGATTGGCCGAAAATTCTCTTTCTTCCAAATGTCAATATCACACATATATATATCCTGCCATATTTACTCGTCACAGGTAATGCGCGTGCTCTCATGACTCATGCATGAACTTCTAGCCTCATGCATAATCACAGTATATGACCCCTTTTCCATAGGTATCCTTTGACCCTAGTGAATCAAGTTCTGCTTCTTTCTGATCACTGTATAGGTGTTTCCCCTCAATTAATTAACTTAATATCCCTTGTATAAGGTTATCAGCGACGTCCAGGTTTGTCGCCTCATGGCCTATTTTTTCTTGATAACATCCCGTGACTCTGCGTAATTTTTTATTCCATTGGAACTGTTAGATCATATTGGATATCTCCCGTACAGTTGTCCTCGATGCTCTGATTTTCTCCCTTTTATTTTACAATGACGTACAGGGTTCACACCTTTAATACCCTGTCTCTTTGTACGATCTTTGTTGTTGTCGCACACGTTTCACACCTTTGGTACCCTGCCAAGTTTCTCTTCGTACGCTTAGTTGTGGCCGCTCAGGTTTCACACCCTTAATACCCTGATAGGTTTCTCTTCGTGCGATCTCACTCTTGTTATATGATGTCCGTGGTGGATTGACACTAGATGTGCAGGTTTCACACCTTTAATATCCTAGAAGGTTTCTCTTCATACGAGCTTGTTGTCGCCGTATAGGTTTCACACCTTTCGTACCCTGATAGGATTCTCTTCGCAAAATCTTGTTCTTGTTATCTTTCCTCCATATATGATTGATAATAGATATATAGGATTCACACCTTTAATACCTTAACGGTTTCTCTTCGTATCATCTTGTTGCTGCCGTACAGGTCTCACACCTTTGGGGCCTTAATAGGATTCTCTTCGTACGCTTATTTGTGGCCGCACAGGTTTCACACCCTTAATACCCTGATAGGTTTCCTTCGTGCGATCTCACTCTTGTTGATTCCACATCTTATTCTTAATTCATTGCTCACTTATAGACTTGATTTCATTATCAGTCATCAACTTAAGCACGCTGCGTCAATGAACGATAGCTTGCAACTTATTTAATCCACATGCTCAACAGATTCCAGTTTTAGTGTAAACATGTATCTTTGTTTTTATTTTTGGTTTGGTTTTTTTTTTGCTATGCCCCCAATGCAACCAACTTGGGTCCGCATTCTACTAATCACAACAAACATGGATCCGTGATAGGGATGTAATACATCTTCTGGGGCCTTATTCTTTTTTTCGTCTTGTTCTCTTGTTATTTTCTTGAATATCTTGACGCTTGTCTCTTGTATCTCATTTCATGAGGAGTCTACAGTTCAGCCTCTGTAGTGTCCTCTTCGGCTGCCTGAGCTGCGTAATGCCGATTCTCCCAAGCTCATTGAGCATCAAACTCATACAATAAAACGGTGCATGAAAGATTGTCTTCTGCTCCCTAGTCATCTCATCTGTGTCCTTCCACTTGACATAATATTCCTTGGTTCGACGTCCATTCGATGATGGGTCGGTGGAAGAGGATACCTCACCTTTAGTGGAAAGACCAAGTTATGTCACCCCAAAAAAGATGTTGGTCCGAAGAAAGGTGCCGCAGTCACCAGGAACGGTGGACCATCAAGTAGACGAGCCGAGGCTAGTCAACGTGGTGTCAGCACAAGACCAGGCGACAGCGGAGCAAGAAACGGAAGAAGGGGAACATGAAATTGCTAGGTCGGACCATGACGGTATTCCTAATCAGACCGATATCAGTGAAGGACAGCCCGTCGATCAAGACCAGGGGCGTTCAGCCGGTCCAGATGGTCTAGGTGATATCGCACCAGAAGATGAACAAGTCTGTATACATGAAGGCGGGGAACAGTACATTCAGGAGCTGGAAAGCCAAATGGCAGTCCTCCCTGAAGTGTCTGCCGACTTGCCCGAAGTTACAATGGATGATTTACAAGTGGGTGATCAAGACCTTAACAGTCAAGACCAGATCGAGCAGTTGAAGAATATCATATGGAAGAAAAGACATCTGCTGATCGGAAAGGGCAACGCCTTACCACCTGCAGCCCGTGGTGCGATTTGCGATATTGACGTTGGAGATGCCAAGCCGATTGCCCAGCGATGTCGACGCGTGGCGCCACAGTACCATGAAATCTTTCTGATATCATTAAAGGACTGTTGGTCACCAAGGTTATTAGACCGTCGACCTCGCCATGGGCCTCGCCGATCGTAATTGTTATCAAGAAGAACGGCGTTGACATTAGACTGTGCATCGACTATCGGCTGGTAAATCGGTTGACTAAACTCATGGTTTACCCGATGCCGCTGATTAATGATCTGTTGGAAGACCTCGACAAGACCTTGTGGTATTGTTCGCTGGACATGGCAAGTGGATTTTGGGTGGTCTCGATGACTGATCGAGCCCGTGAGATTTCCGCATTTGTGACACCGTTTGGTCTTTTCGAGTGGAACCGTATGCCGTTCGGTCTGAAGAACGCACCACAGATCTATCAAAGTTTGATAGACAATGCACTGTACGGACACTTCAAAATCAAGACCGATCGGGACCCTGCCGAAAGATATGATGTGTTTACAGAGGGTGAACCCAATCGGGAAAGAAGACCGTCCGTTCTAGGGAGGCGGTCGTACATCGACGACATTCTGATACCTGCCTCGTCATGGAACGATCTGTGCGAGAAGGTTGAACGATTGTTGGAGACATGCGACCGCTGTAACCTATCTATCAGCGCCATAAAAAGTTTTTGGGGTATGTCCAAGGTCGCCTATTTAGGTCATATGGTCTCAAACAATGGTCTAGAGACTAATCCTAAGGACCTGGATTCGTTAAGCAACCTCCCGTTTCCCAAGTCTTTGAAGGCAATGCAGTCCTTCCTAGGAAGTTTAAACTACTACATCCGCTTCATCGAAGATTTTGCTATCTACACGGCTGTGTTGTATGAGCTCCGGGAAGTGGACTACCATATGTTGCGCGAAGAAAACCGGGCAACTTTACATGGGGGCGCCGATTCTGGTCTTGCTGCAGATTGTCCGCAAGTGGAGGCCGAAGACCATATGAAGCGTGCAAAGTTTTCTTTTGGTATGTTGAAGGCTAAGATGGTGACGGCACCGATTTTGAAGCATTTCGATCCCGAAAAGGTCCCGACCATTATTGTAAATGCTAGTCAGTGGGCCATTTCGGCCACTCTAGTACAAGATCATGATGGTGTGTACCATCCGGTCACGTTCACGAGCAGAAAGCTGAAGCCAAATGAAATGAACTATGGAATTGTCGAGAAAGAAGTTCTGGCGTTGCTACGAATTCTGGATGTGTGTTACAACCTGCTGGTCGGCCGACCTATAAAGGTCCTGTCAAGGCGGTCTACTTTGGCCTGGCTATTATCAGCCAATGGGATGGACGGACGTCTAGGCAGATGGTCGGCGGTCTTGTCGCAGTGGACCCTCGAGGTCGTTAAGTGCACCAGGGGCGAGGAAGAGATATTGGGCACATTAACTTCCAGTATCACTCCTCGGTCTGAAGTGGACGAGGCATTGATAGCGATTGCCCCGAGGAAGCAACCTCGGCAGTCAGTTTCGAGACCGCCACCGACCGTCGACCATGATGAAGAGCTTTTGGTCTTAAGTTTTGACGGATAAGCAGGCGTGAAGAAGAAGGTCGGCGCCTATAGTGCCATATTGTGGAAGTTGCCACAATGGTCTATTGTTGCAGCCGCTGACGATTTCACGACGGGTATTACTGTTAACGAGGCGGAGTACCGAGGTCTACTTCTATGTCTGGACCTGCTGTCGTTGCAAGAGAAGGGGCGAGTCATCATATGTGGTGACTCCAACCTAGTGATCAGGCAGATCACCGGAGAGATCGACTGCAAGGCTCCACGACTACGGACACTAAATGATCGAGTAATGAAGGCATTGAAGGACCACTCCAACCACGAGCTATTGCACGTGAAACGTGACTGGAACAGAAGCACCGACTACCTCGCGACCAAGGCCATGCAAGACCAGACCGGGGCTAAGATCACCGAGAAGGCCATTCTGGATGAATTGATAAATATAAACAGGCTCCCAGAAGTGATCGGACCCAAGAACGCCCCAGTCCAGGTCCATGTGATGGTCGCAACTAGATCGAAAGCTCAGAAGTCTTGCCGACCGTTCCCGAAGGAAAGTTTGAACGAATATGCAGTGCAACAGTTAAGGATGGAACGGATCCTCAAGGCGCAGGACGAAGAAGAATGTATTATGAACCTGAAGACCTACCTGCGTGGTGAACTGTCCAAGTTGACGAACGATCAAGCGAAAGAGTGCATCAAGATCGCGGATATCTACGAAGTGGATGATAATGGATTATTGTATTACTGCCGCGATGCCGACCAAGACAGTGCAGACCGGGACCGACTGGCGAAATTAGTGATCCCCGAGTTGCTGCAGCCGGATGTCCTTCATCACTATCACGTGAGTATAGAAGGGGGACATCAGGGCATAGGCAGGACCTACCACAAGATCAGGTCCCACTTCCACTGGAGAGGTCTTTTCCGCAGTGTGCAGAAATATGTGGGCTGCTGCACGGATTCCGAGACCGGAAAGGGTAGACCGGTAATCAAGGGGCGATCGACCGGAAATATCGAAGCTACCTACCCTTTCCAGGTCATAGCGATGGACCACATACCGTCACTGCCTAGATCGACGCGCGGCAACACTGAGCTGCTGATCTGGGTAGACCTGTTCACCGGTCTAGTTATTGCGAAGGCAAGTGCATCTCGGTCTGCGGAGCAGATCGCCCAGAGCTACGAAGAATGTGTGTTCCGAAGATTCGGTGCCAGCGAGGTCATCAGGCACGATCGGGAACCCGGTTTTATGGCCGAGGTGTTCCGGTCGTTCAATAACATGCTGGGCCAGAAACAGAGTGCGACGATGGCCTATCGTCCGCAAGCGAATGTATCGGCAGAACGTATGGTACAAACTATTACAAGAGCAATCAAGATGTACGTTGCCGATCCAGACCAGCGCGATTGGGACGAATACGCAGAAGGGCTGGTGTTTGCACTCAACTCGTCGACCGATAGGGTCCGAGGAGAAACGCCTTTTTATCTTGCGTATGGATCGGACCCCCGGTCCACTCTTGAAGCCGCGATACCTATTGGCTGCACTCGGACCCGCGATCGTGATGCTCGACGTTGGCGCATGCAGGTCCAGAAACATTACCAGCATGCAAGTGAAATTGTCAACGAAAAGTTACGTCAAGCTACACAATACCGGGCAGACCGGACCAATGACCAGGTCCGACCCCACGGTATAGAACCAGGGGCGAGGGTATGGCTATACCTAGACCGAGTGAAAGAGGGATATGCGAAGAAGCTGGATCACATGTGGCACGGCCCTTTCCATGTTGCCGAGCTGATTGGTGAGCACGCTGCCCGTCTAGTAACAACTGGTACAGATTACAAGGTCTTCCCGATTGTGCATGTGTACAAGTTGAAGCTGGTCCGAGAATTTCCTGATCGACCCAAAACTCCCTGTCTGGTAGACGAAGATAAAAGATTTGATTTCGATGAAGCGTTACTGCCGGAGGACAGTTGGGAACGACCATTAGAGGAAGACGAGTTTGAAGTGGAGAAGTTCTTGGATGTTCGGTCGACCAAGAAGACCAGGTTCGGTCGGACTCACCGAGAGTACCTGGTCCGATGGAAGGACCATGATGAATCAACATGGGTCAACGAGCTCGACTTGAATTGTGGGGCTCTTCTACGAGAGTTCGAACGAGAACGAGTCAGTCGTAATCGCTTCGCAGTGATGCAGACCCATGAAGACCAAGACCAAGACACGCAGTAGCATCGGTCGGTCTAGACCGGTGTGAAGATGTGGAAGGTCCGGAGTCGATGTGAAATTGTGATGAACTGTGACGGATTGGAATAGCGAAATGATGAATGTGATGACTATTTTTCGTGATGGGAGTGGAACTGTTTACGATAACGTGTTCGGTGCAACTATGGAGAGAGTGGTAAAATTAGTTCAAGTGATTTGACGATCGGACATATGAAAAGAAATGATGTTAAGTATTACGAGTTATCTGGTCGACTACCTACGACTTCACATGCTATCGCCCCACAGACGGCCGATGACCATTGACAGATGATGTTCCACTTGATCCTGAAACTTGTTACGCCAGGGGTCCTTCCGGTCAAGCTGGACCAAAGCATCCTTGAGGTCCGCGACCGGCTCAGCGCAATCAAGACCGGGGTACCATGTCCGTCGTCGGCCAGCAGTCTGGTCTTCTCAACGCGACGCCTTGGCATGTGGAGGAACACCGGGTACAAGAACACGTCGACGGCACACTCGCGAGCTCGCATCCCGTCCAAAATGTACTGGCACAGGGATTGCCAAGCCTCGCCCGCTCGAATTCGACGTCGCTTGCGCTTGCTCTGGAACGTCACCAGACCCGGATCTTGTCGCACCCGGTCGGGAGGAAGCACCAAGTAGTGGGACTCTTCCCAAATTGCTTGGCCGTGGATCCTGTTGAAATTCTTCACCCGTCCTAGCAAAGTGCCGATCCATGGAGTCAAGTGGAGCACAAGTCCTATCTTGGAGTGTTCGAATATTTTCCATGGTTCATCGCCGTACAGGCGGGAGATCTGCGCCGACGTAATAAGGTCCGCCCTCCATGCAGACGCGGCAGGGGTTTTCTTGGCCGGTGGAAAAAGCCAGGAGTCCGGACGAGAGAAAGACCGGGCCAGAAGCTGCTTGGTCAGGGTAGACCGGCGTAAACAGCCGATTTGCCCCGACGACCACGGCAAAGTGACTTCAAACGTCCGCGGCGGAAGGGAGATGGTATCAACCGCCATGTTCTTCAATAAGGCGTACTTGTGAAGCCCGGATGTCCCGGGGAGAACCGAAGGCGCCGGCGTCGCGGATGTCGATACTGGTGCAGCGTCACTTGGCAGACCGGTCTTCTGCTCTTACCCCACTGTCGACGCCACTTGGACGAAACTGTCACGCAAATTCGTTCGTGAATTGGACTGGATGGGGATCATGAACTCGCAATCGCCGGACCCTTCGCTGAAGTCCTCCTCAGACGAGACCCCTGTGTGCTGGATGCGACTTGCAGTACGGCGCAAGGGCGCTCGACTTTCCGAGGGGCTGTAGATGTCGTCCGTGTCCGAGTCCGAGTCCATGAGAAGCGCCTGTGTCTTGGCTCGCTTATGGGACACTGCACGCTTCCCCCCGATTCCGGGTCCGCGCGCAGTGCCCCGCACCCTTGAGCTACCCGGCGCGTCAGCGCGCTTCTTTGATTTTGATGTAATTTCGGGATGCTTAATATCAGCCAATGAGCGACGTCGGTCTTGGTCCTGCTTCAAGCGGTCTTGGTCTTGAGGAGACTAAGGTTGCCGATACGGACCAATCTACGCTGGAGAAAGCAGTAGAACACGGAGGTAGAAAGTTAATCAAGCGCTGGCGGCACTGGTATAGTGCCACCTGACGACGACCCGACTCTTGCGTCCAAGCGTCGGACCTGTCTTGACAGGAGCGGACCTTCCCGGTCTGGTCTTGAATCGCAATTTGCAACTCGGCAATGCGTCGCGCGTGGTCTTCGCCTTGCATGCGCAGTGAAGTCGCGTCAAACTGTCCGTCCAGCTGCTGCCGACGAACAAGTGCAAGTTGATCCCGGAAACGGGACTGATGAGCCTCCAGACGGGACAGCTCATGGAGCGCTCTTATCAACTCCTCCAAAATGTGTCGGAGCTGGCCAACATGATCGTTGGACTGCCTATCGGCGTCAAATAAGGCAACTATTGCCTTGACGACGCTGGGAGGGATGAGAGCTGAAGGCAAACGAGGGTCAAGACAAGTACAAGACGAAGACCAAAGATGCGCACCTCGTGTTGCCTAGTGGGACACCTGGGTCCTGAGGCTCATGTTTTCTGCGAGCATATCCTGCATCCGCGTGTCGGCTTCAGTCTGACACCCTTCCGATGTTTGAAGTGCATGAGAGTTACGTGGGCTGTCAGACCGAGCCCACCGGACAGGCGAAGCAAGGTGGGGCGACTCGGCGAATAGAGTTTCTGCAAGAACGACAAGAACAAGCGTCAAAGGGAAGCATAAGAAGATCAAGTGCAGTAAAGGCAGTACCTGACGCAGGTGTCGAAGATGTTTGGTCCATGGTGAAGAAGTGTGAGTGACCAAGGTCCAGTTGGTCAAGTGATAGGTGAGGTCAGACCGTTATCGTTGTGCGACACGGTCGGACTCAGGGGCGGCTGTGGTGAAGTGTACCACAAATTTGGTCACTTTTGGTCAGGCAGTTGGTCGAATTTCGGATTGGTCTAAACAAGGGGGTCTTTTTTAGCCTATCAAATTCAAGGAGTATCAAGAACGCTGGTCTTGGGTGAGTCACCTGACATTTGGTATTTTACATAAATTTGTGTGGGTACATTAGGGACCATAGGGAGGTATATTATTGGTTAGTTGCGGATTTTCCAAGTAAGAGTCTTTTGGTTGCGGTTTTTCCAAGTAAGAGTCTTTTGGTTGCGAATTTTCCAATTAAGAGTCTTTTGGTTGTGGTTTTTCCAAGTAAGAGTCTTTTGGTTGCGGTTTTTCCAAGTCTACACCGCAGCAAGGGGTCGCCGTTTTCTTTTTACGTACATTAGTCGCCTCCGCCCACCGCGGATTGTTTGGGGGAAAAGGGTTGAATTATCCCCTCTTGCCTATTATACCCGGTCTGGACGCGCCGCACGCGCACTTTGGCCACCGGAAGTCCCTCGACGGGAGTACGATTTCGCGATCTCGACACTTTAACTCAAGTACGTTTGGAACGTGCTATTCACTGGATTGGTCTTTACGTGGAGATATCGTTTGTGGAGTTCACGGGCATATTGGGTCTTCACGTGGACATATTGGCTCATTTTAACATTGGTTGGAGTTTAGACCGGTTTTGGTCTTCTCTCATATTGGTCAGGGGCTAGACCGGTTGATTGGTCTACCCTCTATTATTTCGTATTGGTCAGTTCTAGATCTTTTGGACGATCGACCTATTGGAATCTATCTTTCGGAAGTGTTTCTGGTATGTACGTACCTGGGGTGAAGAGTTCCGCCCTAGGTACACTTAGCCAGCACGGTCTCATATTCAAGACCGAATCAAATCGATCTGCGATCCCGATCCACCGAGTGTGTAACTAGCCCACTCCAATGGGTACACAAGGTGAGATGGTCTTAAGTGAATCGGGCCAAGTGTATCTGGATGATGACCGGTCGTCTGCCAGCAGCGGACGATCGGACCAGATTTCGAATGGAGGTCCGCGGGGAACCCCCCCCCCCCGTAAATTGGAAGGCTGGGCACGATGGTGGTGGTCAGGTTGTCGATACAAATGTATTCGATTTCGAACTTGACTCCACCACATCTGCGACTCATCGCCCATGCCCTGGCTCTGACGCCCGGTCATGTTGTGGCGAAGTACGCCTGTTGACGTTCGTCAACAATATTTTGCGCAGAGATGGCATCTTCCACTTCTGCGAACCATCTACGAAGGGGCTCGCCCCCTTCACCGGTAAAGGGCGGTACTCGCGCCTTTACCACTTCAACGCTATGCGTTGGAGGTGTAGGTGTGGTCCGCGCTTCCTCTTGCGCGGGCCGTGCTGGCTTTTCTAGGTGGTTTCGCCTAAAGCGATTCACCACCTCTATCTCTTCCTCCGGGGTCTTACCCAGAAGGAAGGTAAGGATGTCGGTCCCCATGGACCGAACCATTTCTACCGTCGCGTCTTTACTACGCGACGAAAAGTGGGGGAAGTGTTTCGTCACCACTTCCAGCGTTCTCTCTCGCTCGGCAGGCCTCTTGTCTCGCGACATGATGCCGAGCGGATCTTAATCTTCTATCCGCTAGTTAACTAGCGGAACGGAACTGTGGTCGTTAGGAAGGACCACAAAGTGCTACCAGGTGTAACAGGACCGATCCTGTTACACTGTATTTTGCGAGGAAGCGCGCAATACAATAAGGGCAGGATTAGTTGGTAACAACTAATCCTATACTAAAAGTAAATATATAAGTATTTACTTATTCTTTAGAACGCAAAATTAAGAGTGTTTATTAAATGGGTGGTTAGCGGCTAACAGTATAGTAATTACCTAACTAATATATTAACATCAAGTATTAAACTAACTGTACTATTAGTTAACCTGCATGATTCGGTATTGATACCGAATCGACTTTTCCTTCGTAGATTATAATAACTTATAATCTATTATTTGAATTTCAGACAACGCTTCTGAAATTCAACTGTGATATTCTAACTTGAATATCAATTATGTAATGGCACCCCATTAGAACTGGTCACTAAGGGGGAAATTTGATTATATTAAAAGTATTAAGAAATATTATATTTACCTCCAGTATCTGTTCACCCTGTCACTTCTTGGTTACTTCAGCACTGGCTTCAATACCGAAAACTCACTTCTTGGCCGACTACGACACCGTATACTCTTTATGTATACTTTCCGTATACACTTCACCACATACCTCTTTCCGGGACTCATAAACCGCGCTTCATGTTTGATAAGTAGCTTTTCTAGCTCCTCGATAGTTGAGAAGGTTATGTGTTGATACTGCAACTGTATGGTGCGGTCATGAATAGTATCAAAGAACTGTTGAATGTGTTCTTCCAATAATGATGTGTTGAACGCATGTCTAAAATCCATCCCTGCTCGCAACGCTGCTGCGTTTAATCGGTATAGATATGTGGTGGCCAACTCATCATGTTTCTGCGTTAATCTTGAATACATAACTCGAGGCGACACTTTGTTCAGACAAAACTTCTTTTGGAAAAGCGCAATCACCTTACTCCGGTCATATTTTACCGAATCTGCGAGTTGCTCATACCACCATGATGCCGTGCTTGTCAAGCTATCAACAAACACTCTTAGACGTTGACTATCATTCCAATGTGATATATTAGCCACATGTGAGAATCGAGCGACCCAGGCCCGTGCACTTCCGGCATCCTGCCTATTCCCATCAAAAGATTTTATCTCAGCGTTCTGGATGATGGCTGTAACAGGTTGAGGTGAGGGAGCCCATGCGTTTGCACTTCCACCAGGTATACCATACCCTGGAGTACTATGTGGCATTCGTGGCTGCGTAGCCGGTGTTTGATATGAAGCACTAGGCACCCCTCTCGGTATATTTGGTGTGCGACCAGCTGACAAGACTGCCGTGACTTTAGATAATTCCTCCAAACTTAAATATCCATCTTGCATCATCTTCACCAAATTAGCTACCACTGTATCTTGTTTGGATGCAGCCATCCCTGAACCCTGTTTCGGTGCAGTCACCCCTGGACCTTGGTTAGATGCTGCCACCCCTGGTTCTTGTTTGATACCATCTGGTTTGGGTGTAGACATAATTTCATCACCATCAGATGAAAACTCCAACTTCTTAGTTTTTGCAATCTTTCTGGGTCTCAGCTGTGATTTTCTCCAGACTCACTTCTGTCAATGAGCTCCAACATACCCGGGGTTTTAGACTTTCTTACCGGTGTATGTACAGTATCTTCTATTATGTAATAAGTGGGAATGATATTGTCAGTCTCTTCCCAATATACCATTAATGATGTTTCCCACTGATTTTCTGCTAATAGCAAAGACATCATCAATCCAATATCTTCTGCGGTCCGTGCCAAATCGTAATCACACGCGCTCTCAAAATCATCCCGTTTGATAATTTCGTACCCCAAGTTTGGAAACAAATCCTCCAGTGCCTTCACAGATGCTTGCAAATTCCCAAATGTGGTGAGATCGTCTCGCACCCTAAAGTTGGGTGCAGCCCGCTTCACCTTACGTATCTCGAATAATGAAAACCAACAGCTCGAATCACCTGGTAATTTAAGCACCTGTTGTTGATATTGCGTCATCTTTGCACACGCTTCAGAAAATGTGTAAGTCCTGTTAGCATCATCATCTGAGTATTCCACTGTAAAATGGAGATCTGGACCACCCTCTTGTGATACTAATGCCATTAAGTAAGATAGAGTTTGATGTCGACGTTAGTCCCAGGTCGCGGCACCAGTTGTTGTGAAGTGTTGTGAAGGAACTTAAATTTTCGAGGTTTCCACTCAAAAACAACACAAGGAAGCGATACAATACACTTCTCTTGCTTAAACTTCCCAGGTTCTTAGTACTTACGTCCGAACCTTAATACAAAGTCACTGAAAATGGACACTTTCCTGGTAACACTCAGGCTGCCCCTCAACTTAGATAACCGCAGAGGATCTTTATTACGCTGTAACACGTGTTCACTTAAAGGTGTCGCTGGGTTGTACTTAGTTTTTGTATAGGATTGGAAAAGGTTTCTTTTGGTTGGTGTGTCGACTGCTCGTAAAGGGGGAAATTTGATTATATTAAAAGTATTAAGAAATCCTATATCTATCTCCAGTATCTGTTCACCTTGTTACTTCTTGGTTACTTCAGCACTGGATTCGATATTATCCAGATCTGCATACTTATCCAGGCCTGCGTACTTATCCAGGCTTGTCGTGGACCATGATGTCATGAACCATTGAATATCACGTGATTGGTCAAAACCATCCAATCATATGCGACCATATCCTGCGTACGTATCCAGGCTTCTCGTGGACCATGATGTCGTCGACCATGATTTCGTGGACCATTAAATATCACGTGATTGGACAAAACCATCCAATCGTATACGACCGATGCATACTTGTCGTATACATTCAACCGTAAATTCCAGTAACTTCACCACAACCGCCCCTTGCGTAGCTTCAGCGCCAGCGAGCAAAAGCAAGCAACCCATTTATATCGCTTGTCTGTACCGCCATTTCATTACCTCCACTTCAAATATTGACGCGCTTCAATGTCCGTCATAGTGAACACAAAACAATGAACATCGTATATTTCACACACTTCCATCATCCGATCCCAATCGACATCTTTCTCGAATACATATCGCGCAGCCACAATGAATAGGTAATCACGTGATCTGCTGAGTGATACCAACGATCTCGAGGGGTTTCCTTTCATAAACCCGATAGTATGTGAACGCACCATGGTAACAATAGTAATCTCTGCTTCTCGACCTTGACTAGAGTCGGTAGTAGCTACTTCGATATCTAGATGGTCTGCATACACTCCATTTAAATACCGCAACTCTCTCCTTATAGCTGAGACTTGGTCTTGATATGGGGGTATTATCAAAACTGACTTTTGTATAACGGTACCCAATCTTCGTGCTTCAGCCCGTAAAACCGACCATACTTCGTCCAATACATGCACCACTATTGCCAATTCAATAACGTTTCTATGCTTATACATGGTGCGCTCGCGTTCTTCAACCCATTCTTGAGAGCTAACCCACACGACACGATGTCTCCCCAACATTTTCTTCACCCGAGAAGGGTAGCGGTCATCCGGCTTTGCCCAATTAAGTGTTTCCATATGCTTCAGATGCATTGGTGCCAGATAATCTTGTGACTTATAGGCTCGATCTCGAATAGTGTATGGGTAAAATGTTTGCAACAATCTCGTGATCATAGGATGGCTCCTAAATTCTGCTGTCATAGTAACTCCAGGGAATGCAGGTGATATCTTCCTCATCGCTCGATAATTTTCCATGGAATGTATCAACCCCCACGTAATCTTATGACGACGTACGCCATCACGGAATCGATGCTTATTCTTTCATCCATAGGAGAGTATGCAAACAGCTGGTACGGGTCTCCCACAGAGATAATCACTTTTATCCACGGTCTAATAGCTTGCAATAATGCCACGTCTGCTGTTTGTGCACCTTCATCATTGATAATCACGTCATAGAGCAAGTTCGAGAGATCTGGTCGCCCCAATTGAGCCAAAGTAGCAACAATCACACGTGCTCCATCCAATGTGTCTTTCTCTTTTAACTTCAATCTGGGAGCTATCTCTTTCCGATTCACATATCCTTTCAATGATTGTCACTCTCGTCGTAATATTTCCGAAAGGAACCTTCGTCGATACTTCTCAGCATCTGGCGCTAACATAGTGCCCTTTATTTCTCCCAGCCGAACTATATCTCGATCGTCCAACTGCTTTTGAATCCATCAACCTTTTCAGATCTTCATCAATAGCTGCATTGTTTTTGGACACGAAAGCAATCCGATATGAAGGGAAAATTGCCAATAAAGACAGCACAACATCAGTAATTGTGGATGTTTTCCCACATCCATAAGGTCCACGAGCCAACACTATCCCTTTCGTCTCTATTGCTGCACGGATCATTTCCATTTTATCCCTGTCCAGGCTGCGCTGAAATGTCATGTATACTGGTGTTTGCTCCGCATAAGCCATTACTGATGAACTCCTCAGCGATTGAACAGTTTCTCGTCGATTTATTAGTTCCAAAAATTCTGGCGGTGAACCTCTGGTCAGCTTATCTATCACTCCAAATCTTCGGACGTAGTTCATAATATTGACCTTGGGTATCCATCGTAATTTATGTATGTTCTTGTGAATACGTCCTCCTGTGGATGTGGTTAGAATAATATGTCTGAATCCTACAGAACATATTATCCCCCAACCTAAAAATTCCAGGTTCCTTCTTTGTGGAACGCATATCTGTCCATAATCCCATCGTTGTAAATCTTCTGTACTCGTATTTACATGTTCATGTATATCATTTCCGGCTATGTGCAGGTACATTACCCCTCTCATTGATGGCATGAAATGAGTTGTGCCATTATCATTGGTGTAAGTATTCCATCGTTTGGCTAAACATTGCCCAATGCCGTATGATAACACCTGAAGCTTGATGGTTGCATCAACATCATCCGTTATTCAGTCGTATTGCTCAGGGTTAGTGGCCCAATATGCATCTAGATGTGTCACTAGACACATAGTAAGGAGGTAATCACTTACGGATACGAAATCGTCCACATACACCTCCCGATATTTTGCATATAACCAATGTCTGCAACTTCCTTGGTATTGAAATTGTGGTATTGTCACATCATATGTTAGACTACACAAGTCATCCCTGCAAGGTCCATAACCACCACCCCAACATTCGCGTAGAAAAACCACTAAAGACGCTAAATCTCGTAGTAATAACGTGACAGCAAACAATACGTTTCTTACATCCTCCGGGGAGATGGATTTGATTTGTCGTCTCATACCAATTTCTTTGTGTAACTCCAGTGAATCGTCTCTCACTAATGATAGTTTTCGGGCTGACAGTGCTTTTTTCGACTTCCTGGCACCAATTCCTTCCCATGTCCGACATATGCGTTATTACTTGCCTTGCCGTTGATCCTTGCTTACATATACTATGCCACGCCAACTCTCGACACTCTGCTGTGAGTGGAACTTCCTTAAACGTATAACTTCTATATTCTTCTTTCCTCTGCATAACCGTCTTGAACGCTTCTGTGTTTGTGTCAGTCATCGGAGTAAGGTTATTCAGCACCTCTCCACACACCTCATCATAGTCCTGTATTGTGCTTGTAGTGGGAGTTATCTCTTCGGAAACACAATTACTCGCCTCTTCTGGTCCACTGAGGTCCTGTCTATTTGGTAACTCATCTCCGGTAGTTACTAGTTTTTCTTCATTACCTTCACAAAGACTTGAATTTGAGTCTTCTGCCAACTCTGTTAAATTTATGGCTGTGGGAATGATTCGTTTTGACTCTCCATCATCGGTTAGAGTTTTGTCACGTCGTTCTTCGTTTCGCACTGGTACCACTATTTTATCATTCCCCGACCTCTGACCTTTGCAGGTTTCACCGGAGTTTGTCTTTTCTATTGCTTGCAATGTACCTTCTCCGATCTCCACAGTTCCGCATACATTGATATCCTCTGCTGACATTCTTTGTAGTTCACGTTGATTCAACACCAACTCTTCCACTATGTCTGATTCCCCTTCCACTTCTGATGACGTCGGAATAAGATTGTGCGGATTTTCTCTACACATCTCCTCATAGGTGTGCACAGTGTTTGTAGGAAAGTCTATGCCTTCAGAGGCGCACTTATTTTCCTCCTCTGGCACACCGAAATATCGTCTATACGGAAGTTCATCCTCTTTGGTCTCGGTCTCTTCCGCATCGTCTCCACTAAGACTTGCATTTGGACCTTCCGTCAACTCTATAGGATCTATGTTCGTGGATTTGTCTCGCTTTAATTCTCCATCATCGTTTAAGGTGCTGTCAATTTGTCTCTCACTCAGTGCTGATTCCAAATGTGTTTTCGTCCACCATTTCTTTTCTTGCTGTTCGGCGATTGCACCGGAGTTGGTCTCTTCTGCTTCTTGTACTGCGTCTGCAAGCTCCACATCTTTATACATATTGACATCTTCAGCACCCATCCTCTGTAATTCAAGTTGAGTCAACACAACATCTTGCGCACTTTCTGACTCTCCTTCTTCTCCTGATGATGGATTCGGGCTCCCTGGTATCTCATCATCCGCGATACGTTGCTCTTCCTCGACGTTCGTAGAGATTTCTTGTTCCGACTGTGGACCTGGTCTTGTAACGGCATGCTAGACGCTCTGTACCCTACGTTTTAATCGATGGAGTCTTTGTTTGATTCCTGCATATGTTCTCGGCGTGTACTTGAGTCTTCCCGTGCTTAATGTGTCATGTAACTTCTTAGCAATTAAGTTCACACCCATTTCTCCACGTTCGATCGCCTCTTTCAATATAAGATCCTCTTGTGGGGTCCATCTCCTGCTACTTTTTCTGTCTTCACGTTGATTATCATCCCCATCCAATAGTATACGGGATTTTCCCATATCCTTCTGGCGTAGGCGCAAGGCTTGTATCTTATTTTGTATAGATGTTCTGGTGCGCATCTTCTTATCTTGTGGGAATTGCACCGGATACAGCTCAGCCATATGAGTGGTGGTGGCTTTTTGTTCTATTAGCTCTGTAAACAACTTCATCTACTCTTCAGTCCACTCATTATCCCTTTTCCGTTTAGATCCCAATCGCCTTAGCATAATCTCAACACTAGCTTCTGTTCTCTTGGTCCATCCTTTTTCTTGACACCGCTGATTGTATAAGTTGCTTATCTCGGAGACTGACTTCTTCCGATTCTTACTCTCACGTTGTATGCGTAGCAACTCCTCCTTCTCATGGTTGGTCCATTCAGAAGGGTGTGTATGTGCATACTTTCGTTCAGTCACAGGTTGTAGTCCGGCCATACTACGAGGGATAGCCCCTGAGATGCAGACTTCTTCCCCGTTGTGTTCTCTTCCACTGTCTGGGCCTCCCGACTCTTTAGACTCAACAATGTGTGTATCATGTCTTCGTTATTCATCTTCTGCCGTTCCGATTGCAACCCTCGATGGTTCTCGAGGCGTTAAATCCTTTAAGACTAATGTGTCATTAAGTTAGCCTGACACCTTTAGACCAATCACACTCTGGGATTTACTGTCGTGAACGGTCGTGTCGTAAACGATCACGTCGTGGACGATGATGTCGTGGACGGTCAAATGTTACGTGATTGGCCAAAACCATCCAATCGTATGCGACCATATCCTGCGTACTTATCCAGGCTTGTCGTGGACGATCATGTCGTGGACCATGATGTCGTGGACCATGAAATATCCCGTGATTAGCCAGAAAACTCCACTTGAAAATCCCATTATAATCTCATCCAAAATTAGATATACCATGCTCAGCCTCCACAGGTAGTCCGCGCGTCCTCAAACTTCCACACGTGTACTCCGAACTCCAACAACTTGTCGTATATGACTCCATCCGGTGAGTGCCCTTCCAACCATAGCACTATACTCTCTTCTTCTTCCCTTAATATGTATCACCTTCCTCCGTGTAACAGGTGGTTCACTCGCTTCGTTACACTTCTGAGGGCAAGTTTATACTTGACTCCTACCACATCATGCTGAGGCTCTGCTGTTACTGCTTGAGCTCAGTCATTTCCTACTCCTGTGTCTTTCATGGTTGTTATGCAGGTTTCGCACCGCTAACACCCCAACTAGTTGTCTCTTTGCCTAGCCGCCATCGACACTCAGGTTTACTTCCCTTGTGGCTCGCTTGTTTTTCTTCATACCTTGTGCTTCTCCATACAGGTTTTGCACCTTTGGGACCTCGTGAGGTATCTCTTCGTACGGGACTCGTTGACGCACAGGTATAGTCATATCATGTTGCGTTAGATGTACAGGTTTGTCACCTTTTGGACCGTGATAGGTATCTCTTCGTATCATCTTGTTGCC
>CM047592.1:5597390-5624112 GCA_026184515.1 Peronosclerospora sorghi | reverse complement strand
TCACCTTTTGGACCGTGATAGGTATCTCTTCGTATCATCTTGTTGCCGCCGTACGGGTTTTGCACCCTTAGGACCTAGTGAAGTATCTCTTCGTACGATCTTGTGCTGGTTTATTGTTATCTTGTCGTATTTTGTGTGGGATGCACAGGTTTTTCACCTCTTGGGCCATGATAGGCATCTCTTCGCGCACTCTCCACATCACATCATCAAGTCATTGAGCCCGTATGGGCTCACTATCCAAATTATGTTCATTTTTTGCTATATAGCTCCATTCAACATAGGTAATCACGTAATGTATCCACATATTCCAAACATCTTCCAATTATGTCCAAACATGCGTCTTTCTGTTATATTTTTGTTTGTATTTGTATCTTCTGACTTTTCCTTAATGCAACCAACTTGGGTCCGCATTCTACTCATCCCAACCAACTTGGGTCCGTGATAGGGATGTACTACATCTTCTGGGTCTTCTTTTTCTTGTTTGCTTCGACTTCTTGTTATCTTCTTTTTATCTCTTCCGTCGTCTCTCCTCTTCACCCTTCTTCTCTGCTGAGGCGTCTACATTTCCCCTTCAGTGATGTACTCTTCTGCCGTCTGGGCTGCGTAGTGTCTATTCTCCCAATCTCGCTGCGCATCGAACTCATACAAGAGTATGGTACAAGAAAGATTGTCTTCGGGCTCCCACGTCATCTCCTCGGTATCCTTCCACTTGACAAGGTATTCTTTCACCCGACGCCCGTTTCTTGTCCGCTGTTTCACTCGACCCCCATCCACGATACGTTCCACTTCCCATTCATCGTCTCTGCCAGGTTCATAACAGGAATCTTACGTAAGTAATGCTTCATCTAACTCTAACGCATCCTTGGTCTGAATCTTTTCACGGGGCCGTCTCATCTTGCTGATATAAGGCTTCAGCCTAGCAATGTGCACTAACGGGAATATTCGACTCTCAGCTGTTGGTATCACTAACCGATATACCATATCATTCACCCGTTCATCCACCACGTATGGGCCATGCCACAAGTGAGCCAACTTTCTTACCAACCCTGGCTTAACCAAATCGTGATACAGCCATACTAACTCTCCAGGGCGGTAAGCGGTTTTTGTAGTCGAACATAGCTTTGACTCGACTTTCTCGTTATGATGTTGGGCTCTTTCTTTAATCACTTGTTCCAGGATGATGGCTGCCTGCGCTTGGGCTTCCATGTGCCTTTTATTTACAGCTAACCTCCAATCTAATGTATCTTGTTCCGTGACAGACTGATCCTTTGGCGGTACCATCGCCTCCATCGTGGTTCGGGGTTTCCATCAATGTACCAGATATAATGGAGTTTGATGGTGCTGTAGATCCACTGAAGTGTTTAAAGCAAATTCCAGTGGTGCCACATATTCATCCCAATCTCTCTGTTCTGGATCCGTTATATAGCATTTTATTGCCTTAATCACTGTCTGCACCGATCTCTCCTGTTTGCCGTTGGCCTGTGACCGATATGTTAATGTAGGCCTCTGTTTCTGCTTCAGCATCCGATTAAACCTCTTAAATACCGAACTCATAAACCTTGGGTCTCGGTCATGTCTCAGCATTTCTTGTGCTCCAAATCTCTTGTAGACACCCACCCATGTATGATTCTGCCACATCCTGGGCTGTAGTGGTGCTCATTGGGATAAGGATCACACATCCAGAAAACAGACAGATAAAGCACAATAAAGCTTCATGACCTATAATGGTCTGTGGTAGAGGTAATGCAAAATCCTTGGCCAGAATCTGAAAGGGTCTTGATGCCACAATATTGCCACTAGTACGCCCCTGGTACTTCGGCTTTCCTTTAGCCGTGGCACAATCTTCACATGCTGCGATATAATTTTCGATATGGGCATACATTCCTCTCCAGGAATACTTAGACCTCAAGCGAGCATAGACTTTTCCAACTCCTTGGTGCGCCCCACTACCAATCTCAACATGGTAGGCATGTTACACATCCTCTTGCAATATAGATGGTACGACCAATCTCCACACTTGGTCCTCAGTTCTGCTTCGTGTGCAGGCGACGTAATATAGAACATTTTTACTGTCCAATACAAACATCATCGCATGCCGAGCCATCCTTTTCCATTCGCTGGCGGAGTTTATTTTGTCATCTTCTCCCTTCAGATACGCTATAACCTGCCCACACCAATCGTCATCATTCTGAGTTGATGCTATTCGCTCAAGTCTAATGGCGGGCGCCGTTTCATAGGGATCCTCTTCTGTATCTTCGCGGCTTTGTTTAGCTTCGACAGTACCGTCTTTCGCAGAGTGCGTCTCTTCTTCTATATCCACCCCTTGTTCCACGTTCCCACTTCCTGGGTATTGACAATGTCCTTTCTTCAGTTTACGCATGCTGCGAGTGATTACAAATACTTGTGGTGATTGATGTCCATCATCTCCCCATACACTGACTTCCGTGGTATCCACTTGCGCTTCGTCACTTGAATTACCACCACTTCTGTCAGTCAGTTGAGTAATCTCCTCTGCGATGTCCTCAATCTTATCCCTTTCTGGGGGACCATCTGCATTGGCATAAAATAACTCTGGTAATCGGTTCAACAATTTCAGGTCCATCATTTGTTGATCACTTGTGAGCTTCCCTGCTCTTTGTTCTTTGATTGCGCACTGTGTGAGGAAATCTGCCGCTTGGTTATACTTGCGTGCCACATGCACTAGACTAATCGCCTCAAAAGTTTCGACCAGCGAGCGCACTATATTTAGCCAGACCAGTAACGAAGCATGGTTACAGCGTAAATCTCCATTGACTTGTCCAATCACCAACCTCGAGTCTCCACATACTATTGCATTGTATATATGATGTGCTTGCGCAAGTTGTAGTACGCCGATCAAGTCATGATATTCACTATCGTTCACGGTGAGGTTGTACTGGAATCCATATTCAGCTGCCATCACCTCCCAAGTAGGCAACTCCCATACTATCATGCCAAATGTGCCTTTAGGATTATTTTTTATCCGCACTGCACCATCAAATGATAAAACATATCCAGTACTTTGGCGACGCAATCCTAGAATTGGTCTAATAATAGGCGTATCCTTCGGTGTCTTTAGTGGAGCAATGTCTTCTAATACTGCATTCATTTTTTCTACAGGCACTATCGATGCAGCCAATAATGCGGGCAGGCCAACGCCTTCATGGTCCGTTCGTAAAATCTCTAGCGACCATGGAGATAACATCACCGCCCATTGAATTTTTCTTCCCGTTAAACTTTTAGATGTGAAGAGCCATCGCATCGTGGAGTACCTTGCATATACAGTTATATGCTGCCCAAATAAAATATGGCTAGCATCATGTAACGTCTTCAACAAAGCTATCACCTCCTGTTCTGCTCCTGTGTATCGTGTCTCCGCATCTTTGAACACTTTACTGACGTATCTTACTGGATGCAAGATCCCATCGTGCTCTTGACATACTGTTGCTCCAAATGCCCACGTATTAGTGTATATAATTACACTTAATGGTTTCGCACGCTCGATATGTCGTAGCAACGGTGCATGCACAAGCCTATCCTTCAACAATGCAAAAGACTTCTCAGCGTGTTCCAATTAAGTTCCATCTCTTAACTGCAGGTCTGTCAATTCATATAGTGATGCCGCTAACGTAGCGAAGTTGTCGATAAACCTAAGATAATAAATCAGACTGCCCGTGAATCTCTGAACCCCCTTTAATGTGCGTGTAAATGCCATCTTGATAATTGACTCTAAATTTCGCGGGGACGCTTTGATTCCTTTTGCAGATATGCGATGACTCAGGAACTCCACACTGTGCTTCCCAAACGCACTCTTGGGTAAGCTTATAGTGATTCTCCAATACTTGAACGACTCCAAAAGGTTCCCAAGCATTAAACACAGTGTATCCAAATTACTTGCTCCGAACGTAATGTCATCAATGTATGAGCGCCTCCCAATGATAGGTCGCTCCTCACTTTCCACCACTTGACCATTATGAAATACATCTTGTGAGAGGGGTACGTCCGTCTCCAAAACATATGTGACATCATCATCGATATCCATAGTGGTATCATCGTTCATGATCTTTCACATCAACCCCATCTGTTGTGAGCGTCGGACCATTGTCCACAAGGCATTGTCCACTATACGTTGATATATTTGCGGCGCATTCTTTAATCCTTGTGGTATTTGAAGCCATTCAAAGTGTCCTAGCGGGCAAATGAAAGCGGTAATTAACCGAGCCCTTTTTGTCATAGGTATAGCCCAATACCCACTCGCATTATCCATCGAACATAGACATTTAACTCCTTCAAAGTTTTCTAGCAAATCATCTATCAAAGGCATGGCATACACCATCAGTCTTGTCTTTTGATTCACAGCTCGATAATCAATGCACAATCGTATGTCTGTTTTATTCTTCTTTAACACGATCACGATTGGTGAGGCCCAAGCTGACTCCGAATACTTAGTTAATCCTGCTTGTAACAGGCCTCGTATCAACTCATACAACTTTGGTAGGAGATGCGCTGGTACCTTGCGCGCTTTCTGAGCTATAGGTGAGTTGCCTCCAACATCCACATCGCAAACCACACCCCTAGCCGGTGGTGGCAGCGCATTACCAGAACTTATGAACCCATCAGCATACTTGTATAGCAATGTTCGTAACTGGTCCTCTTAATCCTTGGTGGTAATCCCGGGCTCTCCTATGTCTGCGTTTGCCATATCAGGTGGAGTTATCGGACCTTGTTGTACTTCAGGAATAAGTGCCATCTGTTCTTCCATCGCTTCAGCCGACATCTCCACCCCTTCATGTAGGTAGACCTCCTTTTCCAATTGGGTCTGATCTACCTTCAATGGGTCTATACCATCCATCACATATATAGCGGGGGGGGGGTTATCTCCAACCATCTGCACCGCATGTATACTTGCCCAACTAATTGGCATACTAGTACTCCCCATAATTCGTTCCTGTGTTAGCATATATTCTTCGGAAGCTCGATCTTCTTGAGTTTTTAAAGGTAGCGGATTTTCGTTGGGGATCTGACAACTTTGATCTTTCATATTCAGAATCACCCCCGCCTTCACCAAAAAATCTGTCCCAAGTATTGCTAGAGCTTGCGAATCAATCTCGGCTACGCACATCTCACAATTAAAGATAACCGATGGGCCCATCCGTATCTTGACCGTGGCCAAACCAATTGCGCCAATGGTGCTCTCTGTTACACCACAAAACCTAGTCGGGGTATCAAACATCCTCACTGCTATATGTAACATCTTCGCTACATTGGTATGCAAAACTGAAATGTTCGCGC
The DNA here is from genome assembly GCA_026184515.1 of Peronosclerospora sorghi. Taxonomy (NCBI): domain Eukaryota; phylum Oomycota; class Peronosporomycetes; order Peronosporales; family Peronosporaceae; genus Peronosclerospora; species Peronosclerospora sorghi. Next base: position 5,618,802 of record CM047592.1, on the reverse strand, counting down.
CAGAATCCAACATTAACGGCAGTTACAAATCATCAATTGCCCCTCCAACGTATACTTGAGATGCCGGCTGTGTCGTCTCGGTCAATTGTTGCCATCCTTCTCGTTCTTCTTCTCTTTTATCCACCAACGTTACATATGCAGAGACATCTGCCGTCTCATTATTCTCCGACGTATCTTGTTCTTTTTCTTCTTTATCTTCAAATGCAACTTGTTTTTTCGGTTTTCTTGTATTTTCTTCTTTTCTTGATCCTCGTTCACAGTGAGTGATCTATCCATGCAAAATGTATCTTTTTTCTTGTTCTCGTCTACACCTAAGGGTGAACGAGATTTCGCCTTCACATTGCTCGACATTGCCCCCCCTTTTTCTCTCGACAGTGGTCGTAACGCACTGTGGGGTTAGGCGTTTAACTGTGCAGCCACTTGGTCCTTGGATAGTTCTCCGGACTTCAACTTGCTCCTCATTTCAGCCATCTCTTCTATGAACTTCCGACAATATTTCACATCATGGCCGCCTGATTTACAGTGCTCACACGTCTGCAACTTCCAACATTTGTATTTTTCATGTCCACTTCGATTGCAATGTTCACACACCACGCCCCCATCATTATTATTAGGCGCACTCGTTTGTGCACCTCTGTCTTCATAATTAGAGCGTGACCACTGCATAGTCTGTACTTCTCCGCCCATCACATTTACGCTGGGTGCACATCTTCATATACCACTTCAGCACCCTTGCGTGCAGTCACTTTCTTTCCAGGCCTTGTCACACGTGCCTCATGCTTCGTTAGCACCCTTTCCAGTTCCTCAATTGTATTGAATGTCATATACTGATATTGCATTTGTATGACGCGATCATGAATGGTGTCGAAAAATTGCTGGATGTGCTCTTCCAACAATGAGGGGTTATAAGCATCTCGGAAATCCATTCCAGCTCGTAATGCCGCGGCATTTAGCCGGTATAGGTATGTAGTTGCTAGCTCGTCGTGTTTCTGTGTCAATTTGGAATACATAACCCGAGGCGAGACTTTATCCACGCAAAACTTCCGTTGAAACAAATCTATCACTGTATCCCAATCATACTTCACCGTATCTGCTAACTGCTCATACCACCAAGACGCCGTATTCGCCAAGCTATCCACAAAAATCCCTAGCCGTTGATCGTCATCCCAACGTGAAATGTTTGCCACATGGAGAAATCTTGTTATCCATGCCCTTGCACTTCCCTCGTCTTGTCTATTACCGTCGAATGCCTTGATTTGTGTATTCTGGATAATGTCTGTGACAGGCTGACCAGATGATGCCCACATATTATGTCTTCCACTCGACATGCCATATCTTGATGGTTTTGGTGGGTAGGGGTATGGTCTATCCGGAGCTGCCGATTTTCGGTGTGTCGCATTAGTCGCTCCTCTCGTAGTATCTGGCGTGCGACTAGCGGACAGAGATGCGGTAATTTTCGTCAACTCCTCCAAACTTAAATGCCCATCTTGCATCAACTGGACTAAATTTGCCACCACTGGGTTTTTTCGACGTTGGTCGTGGCGGTGACATGATCTCATCTTCATCCGAGGAAAATTCCAACTTCTTCCTTACTCGACGTTCAGTTTTTGATCTCCAATCCACAGTGTCCTCCAACTCATCGTCATTACACAGTTCCTGCATGTCCGGTGGTTTAGACTCTTTTACCGTATGCGTGGTGTCTGCTACAATGTAATAATTTGGACTGACATCCGTAGCCTCTTTCCGATAAAACATCAAGGATGTTTCCCACTGGTTTTCCGCTAATAATAGTGACACCATCAGACCAATATCTTTCGCGGTACGATCCATATTAAAGTCACATGCATTATCGAATTCTTCTCGTCGCACAAGCTCATAGCCACAATTTCGAAGCAGCCTTTCAATATCTTAAATTGATTCTTTTAATCCCCCAAAAGAAGTAAGATCTTCACTGACTCTAAATTTACGGGCAGCTTTTGCCACCTTGCGGATTTCATATAGTGAAACCAACTATGTGAGTCCCCAGGCAACTTTAATACATGTCGTTGGTATCGTGCCATCCTTGCACAGGCCTCAGAGAAAGTGTATGTTATCTCACGGTCTTCCTGAGAGCGCTGTAACTTAAAAACCAGCTCTTTCTCTCCCTCGGTTGACACTAATGCCATTTTATATGTGAAATTATATTAGGTCGACGTGAAGTCCCGGGTCGCGGCACCAGTTGTCGTGAAGGAACTTAAATTTTCGAGGTTTCCACTCAAAAACAACACAAGGAAGCGATACAATACACTTATCTTGCTTAAACTTCCCAGGTTCTTAGTACTTACGTCCGAACCTTAATACAAAGTCACTGAAAATGGACACTTTCCTGGTAACACTCAGGCTGCCCCTCAACTTAGATAACCGCAGAGGATCTTTATTACGCTGTAACACGTGTTCACTTAAAGGTGTCGCTGGGTTGTACTTAGTTTTTGTATAGGATTGGAAAAGGTTTCTTTTGGTTGGTGTGGCGACTGCTCGTAAAGGGGGAAATTTGATTATATTAAAAGTATTAAGAAATCCTATATCTACCTCCAGTATATGTTCACCTTGTTACTTCTTGGTTACTTCAGCACTGGATTCGATATTATCCAGATCTGCGTACTTATCCAGGCCTGAGTACTTATCCAGGCTTGTCGTGGACCATGATGTCGTGGACCATGATGTCATGGACCACTAAATATCACGTGATTGGTCAAAACCATCCAATCATATGCGACCATATCCTGCGTACTTTTTATTCAGGATTGTCGTGGACCATGATGTCGTGGACCATGATGTCGTGGACCATGATGTCGTGAACCATTAAATATCACGTGATTGGCCAAAACCATCCAATCGTATGCGACCGATGCATACTTGTCGTATACATTCAACCGTAAATTCCAGTCACTTCACCACAGAAGGAGTTGAAAATTATTATAATTCCACGTAATTAACAACACAAAGAGGTATTAAGACAGTCCTCCTTGTTTAACTTCCCGGGTACTTAATACTTCCATCCGAACCAACAAATCAATCAATTACACTTGGCGTGCACTTCACAAGGCCTTCCCGGGCTGCCCCCAACACTTGAGCACTTCAACAGGCTGATGCTTCACTCACTAGGGCTTGTGATCACTGACTTCCTTGTGTTACACTTGGTTTTTGTATGGAATTAAAAAGGAAAGGCTTTTGAAAGTCGCCAGAGACCTGTGCAGTACAGGGGAAATTTCGATCTATTAAGTGTTCCTAACTCCTACATCAAAGTCAATCACTTTTCACACCCACTACTTCTTGGTTACTTCAGCTCTGACTTCAATACTGGACTCTGGAGCCGTCACAATCCTCTGTATTTGATTGATCAGATTTGCCGTTGCAATCTGGCCGCCGCATCCTCTAAAACTTGATTGATCAGTTTTGACATGGAGATCTGTCCGTCGCGATCTGTCCGTCGCACTCTCTGGAACTTGATTGATCAGTTTTGATATATTTGCCATTGCAATCTGGCCGCCGCATCCTCTGACATTTGATTGATCCGTTTTGACATAGCGATCTGTCCTTCGCGATCTGGCCGTCGCGATCTGGCCGTCGCACCCTCTGGAACTTGATTGATTAGCTTTTACTTCGCAATCTGTCCGTCGGAATCTTTCCATCGCAGGTTGCTGATGATTGGTCAAAATCACTCATCCAAAATCAAAATACTTTATCACTTGAGAACATTCAAGACCATCCAAGCGAGCGACCCAAGCAGCCGAGGGCGCCTAACTTTTCGTTGGCTCTGCCTCTGAATACGGACCCGCCGTTGTGCTGGTAAGTTGCGCCTATGTCTTAGCTTCCTTTTTCAATGCTAACAGTTCATCTTCACAGTGTGTTGGCCTCGTTATATCATGTGCCCTAGCGCCATTCGATGATGCATTATGATGCCGAGGGCGCATAACTTTTCGTTGGCTTCACTCTCATGAACGCATCCGCCGTTGTGCTTGTAAGTTGTGCCCTTGTCGTGATTCCCTTATGCAATGCTAACTGTTCATTTTTACAGTCTGTTTACTTGATTATTAATGTGCCTTAGTGCACCTATGTTGGACCTCGAATTAGGCAGTTATGGCTGAAGACGCTCAACTTAGCGTTTAGCGTCACTGCTATGATGCTAGATCTAAAGCAACTGTGTCGAAACATTGTAAAATGTGGGAAGCATTACTTGCCACTAGTAATGAATTTAAGCATCTTGTTAGAAGAAAGAATCTTCGCACTACTAACAATGTTGCACTAAGTATTCGTATTGTTCACTTATTGAAGGCATTGCACAATCTTTGTCACTAATATTCAGTGTTTGAAGGAATCACCAGCGTAACAAACGTCATCGCGTTAGTATATAGAATTTGGCGAGCGAAAAGATACTAAGCATTGATAACTGCCATAGTTCATCTTTTATATGCTATAAATATATCTTCCACTTCACCACAGGTCAAACCCAGTATCTGGTTAAATGGAACGGTTATCCACACTCACAGAGTTCGTGGGAGTTCGAGACTCCCCTACGGCAGGATTGCCGCGACGTCGTTGACGCTTTCGATCGGGAGAATCCCGCTGCAGGTCAACGACCAAAGGGGCGCGAGAAGCCCCTTCACTCCCAGTAGTTGGGAGTTCGCCGGAGGCAGATGTGGTGCTCACACTGTCCTCTGGCACGGTGGTGGGGGAAGGGTCGCTGGAGTAGCGCGTGCGATAAGGGGCACGTAATAGCTCCATCGCTTTGGCTCTTGCGAATGCCATGCGCAACGCCCTTTCCACCCAAGCATCACGACGGGAATAGCTGTTGTGCAGCTCATTGAAGCTGGGGAGGAGCTTCTCCCCTTCCGCCCAAGCGCAGAATTTCTTTTCTGCATCTTCGGCACTTTCCCCTGGAGAGAGAATGATAGGAACGTCGCAACAGGGGCACCCTGTGCCTGCCTGTCGAGGCGTTCTCGGTATGAGACGCTAGTGAACTGCTTTTGCGTGAGCAGGTGTTGCTGGAGTTTCTCCCGGCGTTCGCATTGATACGGATGTTCATCCGCAGGGCCAGGGGTATAGGATGCTAAACCATTCCTTACCAAACGCCTAGCCCACTTTGGAAGGTCACGAGTACCTTCAAAATTATAGGCCGCCCGTGGCGGGCGTTTGGGGGCGCGTAACGCAGCCCTTAGTGCCTGTGAGGCAAGTAGGGTTTCTTGAGCTGCGTCCAGCTCATTGGTGATGATCACCTTCGGCATATTGGATGTATCATCCGACATTGGCAGGGGTGGCGCACTAGTTAGTGCATTTTCCCCACGTGTGGGGAACGGATTAGTCTGCCGACATCGCCGTTCGGCGTTGTCGTAGCGGTCAGCCTTTGGGGAGATATCCCCAAGGGCATCCACCTCCGAGTTCTCGGAATAGTCTACCTCCTCTTCTCGAGGAGACTCCACAGCACCACTAATGGTGCTCGTAGTTAGCCAGAGGTTCTGGTAGTTGGAGTTCTCCAACTAAATTTGATTTATTGCGTAAGCAATAGTCTTGATGGGGGAGGATGTAACAGGGTTACATTCTGGTTACATTTAGTATGTGGTGTACGTGAGTACACTACGGTTGGGGTCAGTATTGACTGGTCCGAAAGGTTTTGGACCATTGGTTATTTTAACCAATCAGGGCAGGAGCCCTTGGTGGAGGCGTGGCAGCCAGACACGTGTTAGTACACAGGTGGTGTACACTACATTTTAGCTAGGTACGAATTTAGTAAGTTCTACTTAGTATTACATATAGTTTACATTAGTTTAAATTAATTTAGGCTAATTATATTAAATATACATTCATTTTACATTTCACTCAAACGACTACCAGACGCTCGACCTCGACCGGTCGCGCGTGTAGTGAGTGCAGTAGCGTAAAGGGAGTCCTCCCTTTAGCTACCCCCTTATTAAGGGAGCCTTTTGTTAAGGCATTAGCGAAAGCTAATAGTAAACCAAAGTGGGAATCTTGGCCCCGAGTAAGAGAGTTCTCTCTTACTAAGCCCTTTTATAAGGGCGTATCGGCTAAGTAGCGGTGAACGCCGCTTAAAGGAAAGTCTTCCTATGTGCGCTAGCCGCACCGTGCGTGTACGCACCGGCTACAAGCGATCCCAACCGGTGGTACAGGGTACAATGGAGTCGAAAGGCGTACACCTCTCCGTTCATCCAACTTTGCACCCAGTGACGTTAATGACAGCGCGCTGTTGTACGCCTTGATGTTGGGGCGGAACGCCCGGGCAATAGACGTTTGATACCATAGCAGACTCCGAACGGCTCTGGTGATTGTGCCAACGGTGGGACGTTGGCCACCTTGCCACGGTCGCAGCATATGGTAAAACGTGGGCGTGCAAGTGTTGATCCAGGACCTTTCACGCGCTCTTCAATCCAATGGAGCCCCCTTCAGTTTTGGAAGTAGACGTTAGCCCGGTTCAGCACAAAGAGCAGCGAGGCGGAATTTCCGGGGACCTTGTGACGTGCGAGGGGAACTCCGGTTCAGCGGCGCGCAAACTGTCTAGCACGAGATGCCGTGCACGCTGGGCACGTCTTGCCGATTCCTGAGATTGGCGTCTGGTTGTTCTTCTTTTTTTGTCTCAACAGCACGTTCTCGAGCACGCCGCTCCCGAGCTAGTCGGATTCGTTGTTCTTGTTGTTCTGGCGTCTCAACAGCACGTTGTCGAGCATGCTACTGGAGAGCAGTCGGTTCCGCCGTCAACGCGGACTCTCTGCTTGCGGTGACATTGGGGGAGGGAAATTAATTTGGAAGCAGGAAGGGTGTGCTATAAGACCGTAGTTACACAGGATATTTCTATAAGCACTATTTGTAATATCAAATGGATAAAGACGAATTCAATTAGGTCCGACTTATAGTATAGTTTGACTTCGATTAGGTATGGGATCGCGACCATCATTCTGCTGTATACATAGATCAAGGTATTCGATTAAGTACGGGATCGCGCGCGCATCGACGACATGAATTCTGTTATTATTTACTAGGGGTGGTACCCGTCGTTCCGACGAACTATTTCATTGAAATTTAAGTGAAACTACTGTATATCTACATTTACTTTGAAACAAAAGAAAAGAGTTTATTTATTCAGTGCGTGAGTTTCGATTCATTGCGTCTTTTTATTTTATGTGGAAGACATTATTAGGACCATATAGTAAATCTAGCTAGTATCACAATGTAGTTACTGCTAGTAATTAAATTCATTAAGCGAAAAGATCTAGGCACCGTGAAAATGTTGACTCAACTTGTAGCAGACGTGTGTACGTCCTCGGCCTTGTTCTTCATCGAGTTTTCATCTTCCAAGTAAATGCCACTCGAGCCCGCAGTGCTGCCACTGCCACTTCGATCTTCATAAAGTTCTTGGCCCGCGCCGAAAGTTCATTCAGTCGCTTCACACTGCCTCGACGATCCGAATGGGCCACTTTAAACGATTCCATGCGCTCCACTACCGATCGACCCATTCCCGCCCGAAACGACGTCGGAGCGTAGTCGTAGCCATCGTCGGAAGACTCTACATGCTCGTCCTGCCAGTCATTCTCTCCCGAGTGATACGTGGTCCTTGCCAACGGAATCGCCTTGTACTTTTCCATTCAAGTTGAATTTTTACAATGGCACGTCGTTGAAAGTGAAAGTCCTTGAAATCCAACGACATGCGAGCATACGACTGCAAGACAATCGCTGCGTGGATCTTGTGGCTGAGACGACGTCTTTCCAAGAAGACCAAAACAATACGCTGGATCGTCCGTGCTTCATAGTACATAAAGTCCGACTTCATGGCCTCAAGCTCTTCCATGACACCATTCCTAAAGTAAATCAGGGTTTTCCCGTTTGATACTCGAGTGGAGACTTGCGACCTACAGTTTCCATGAAGACACTACACGTTCGTCGCACGTTCTTGCTGTGCATCGAGGGAGGAAATATAATGACATAGCGCGTCGCTAGTTCCGTGGGTGTGAGGCGACTTGGAAACCCCGAGCGTGTGATTCGAATCGCTTCAATCAAACCCGCGGAACGAAATTGTTCGACAATCATGCGCTTGTCAAACTCGATAGCACTCTTGTTCGAATTAAGTTTAATCCATCGCACGTAGTGCGTCTTGGTCGTCTTGATATTCTCCATCAGCTGTGCGAACGACGCTTTAAACTGGGACCCAAGAGTCTTGGGCTTCTTGCTCCGTCCATTTCCATTCTCACTCGTTACGGGCGTCTCACTCTTTTCAAAGAGCTCTGTGAGCAACGATAACGTGCTCACTTGGATTGAATCCACCAAATCTTTCTGTAGCGTATCCCGAAGTTTTTCCATAAATCCCACCGTCTCGTACGTGACGGAACCTGCATAATGATTGATAATAAACTGCTTACGCTTGACTTTGGGAAACCCAATGCACTCATTCACGTCGCCACCTTTTTTTCTCTGATGATTCGTACGAATTTTATTCACCAGCGCTTCTTCTGTATCCCGTGGCTGTCGTAAATGATCATTCATCCGCGCAATGATGCCCATTTTCCATTCAATCACATTCACAATCCCTTCATTGTCCTGATACTGAATATGATCCCACTGTAACCCTTCTTGAACGTACTCGTCTTCCATCGTCTTGAACACATCCGTTGTGAGCTTTTGCTGGAGCTTCTCGTTGGCATAATTGATACAAAACTGTTTAAACCCATTGTGCACAAAATGCTCAAACCCAAAAATGTCCGCACGCAAATCTGCGTATGAATCTACGCTCGTCGGAACTAATGACCGCATTGATCTGCACGACCATCCAATCAAAGAGTTTTGAGTAAATCTTCTTGGAAGGCCTTGCATATGGCTGTGCATGCACCACTTGAGAGCTCGTATAATCTGCGGCGCCAGAGACGACACCGAACACCATACCTAAAGCGTACAACCTTATTCGTCGTATACTTGATGCCTGAACTACCGTGTTGCCAGTCTTGCTGGCTACCGACGACACCACATGAACTGCTTTACTCTTGGTCCTAACAACCATTTTCTGGCCTTCATACAGCTTTGTGAAGGCCACGAATATTGTCGCATCCACCTTGTTGTCCACCGAGTTAGAACAGGCACCACCAACGACTGGTCTACGTCGTACAGAGTCTTACCCGAGATTGTGGCGAGCACTGTGTTAACAGTCGCTTCACCTGACGGACAAACGGCTTGATGATGCGGAAGCTCGTCGTGTAGTCGTACACGCTCTTCGTCGTATCATAATAATACGACACGTGCATGAACCACGGTCGATGCGTCTCAGCACGACTAAAATTAGTCGACTTCTGATTGGTCTGCGTCCATTCCGCGCTGAGTCGTAAATGCCGAAGATCCTGCGGTAGCAATCCATAACTCTCTCTCATTGGTCGTGCTCCGGCATGAATCAACATCTTTATGGCCATTTCGTTCTGTACGAAGCACGCATGGTGCAGCGCTTCTCGTCTTGTTGATCCACATTTACTTGACGTAGCAATAGCTGATGCAGTATCTCTGCCTTTCTTGACATAAGAACCGAGCCCGCGTCATCTGCCACCTTGTTTACAGTATACTCGGCCTCACTACCGCTTCTTTATGCATTATCATTGACCACAAACTTCAGCTCTTCTTCCTGTTCTTTCATTTCCGGGGTTACGATCGTTTCTCCCTCGTCACTACTTTCGACTTCGTATGGATCGTCAAAAATTTCATGCTAGCGCGGATGCTTCAAACTGGCGGCTGCAAGCAGTAACGGCGTGCGTCAAACTTGTCGCTTTAAATGCTGATCCGACCGGTGCCGTCAACCTTCATCATGCATCCACCAGTACGTCATCATAGCATGCAAGAATGAACTAAAGAGCAATAATCCTACCTTTAAAAAGTCTCCTCCCTGCACCATGAACTCCCTGATGACGCGGTGGAACGTGCAGCCCCTGTAGCTGTTTGCCTGCCGCAACAAAAAAAGTGGGCAATATTGTCAGGAGGGGCATGGATGTAATTTTCATAAGGACAAACATACGTTAGCTCCTTTGAACCAGGAGTCGCGTCTTAACTGCTATATCCATCAGACCATCACGATTCGGTGAGTCTTGGACAGCATCGCCACAATAAAAGTCAACATTAACGTACGCTCGCTCAGGTGCAACTTGTCAACAGCGACACCGATGATGCCACGCGTTTCGCCAGAGAACAATACAGTCTTTTAACCAATTATAAAATCGAATTCATTTAGGCCCGACTTACAGTACAGTTCGACTTCGCTTAGGTTCGGGATCGCGTACTTATTTGAATTTTATAATTAGATCAAGTTATTCGCTTAGGTGCGGGAGCGCGCATGCATCGACGACATGAATTCTGTTATTATACAGTAGACTAGCATAGTGCCCCCCCGTTGTACCAACGGGGTAGTAAATTTAATATTTGTAACACTGCAGAATGTAAATTGGGGTTGACCTGAGAAAAATGCGAAGTCATGGCAAATAGATATAGGGGATGGGACCCGTCGTATAGACGGGGCAGGGCATAGAAACCTTCGGTCCGTCTACAAACTTGCCCCCATGTATTTCCAGGGTTAGGGTATCGAAAACATATACTATACATTATACTAATGTGGTCACAATAGTTGGGTCGCACGCCATTACTGCATGCAGTAACGGGGTGCGACCACTTTACCCCGTCGTACCGACGGGGAGGAGGGTATATAAGGTTAAGTCATAGAAGCAACTACGTGACCGGGAACGTCACAGGGATGAAAACTTTTAAATAGATGTAAAAAGCGACAATTCTAAACAATTATTTACGCTTTAATACTGATCTTCATGTCTGTAACAGGACTGATCCTGTTACGGGCTTACACTGTGTTTATTAAATGGGTGGTTAGCGGCTAATAGTATTGTAATTACCTAACTAATATAATAATATCAAGTCTTAAACTAACTGTACTATTAGTTAACCTGCATGATTCGGTACTTATACCGAATCGACTTTTCCTTCGTAGATTATAATAACTTATAATCTATTATTTGAATTTCAGACAACTCGTCTGAAATTCAACTGTGATATTCTAACTTGAATATCAATTATGTAATGGAACCCCATTACATCACCCCCCACTTAAGGTGGTTGGCCAATAATAATTCTTATTTTGGCCAATCATGGGTGGCACTTGTTGGTCGTTCTCATTTACCAACTGATTGACCATCGACTCGATGGTCAAAGCACGCGGCGGAGCTCTAAAAAGCGCTGCTGAAAACGTCGAAGGAGCTTCTTCTTCCGCCTCAGCACTAGGTGCTGAGGTGTTGAGTGACAACAGTGACGCTGCATTAGCAGCGTCAATTACGAAAAGGTCGGAAGACGTACCGTCTTCGACCACAGATGCTGCTAAGGCGGCATCGGGCAAGAAACAGGGAGATGTTTCTAATGCAACATCTCGCACGATGACAACCCCCGAATGGTGTGTTGCCAGAAAGGGTTCTTCCATGTTCGGAGACAGTTCTGACTCCGAACAAAGTGATCGGGGTACGGCTGTCCCCGAGAAAGGATCTAGCGAGTCGAAACTCGCTAGGTGCTCATCGCCTAACAGCGATGATAACTCTGGTGTCGCTGTCAGCTATGGCAGCGATAATGATTATCACAGGTGTTTGCGGGAACGAAGAAACCTACCTGGACCAAGTACGTCTCCACGTGGGGGTGGTTTAACCCCGGCGCGTGGTGTTGAAGCAGGCGGTGTTCCGCCTGCTAAAAGAGCTCGAACAGAAGCGGCGCCTGCCGCTTCTGAAGCGTATCATCGTACGGAACCACATGTTCCGTACAAAGTGGGGTTTTGGACCCCTGGATGGGCTATTGCCCCCAACAGTGGCTGTAATGGGGTTCCATTACATAATTGATATTCAAGTTAGAATATCACAGTTTAATTTCAGACGCGTTGTCTGAAATTTAAAGAAGAGATTATAAGTTATTATAATCTAAGAAGGAAAAGTCGATTCGGTATAAATACCGAATCTTGCAGGTTAACTAATAGTACAGTTAGTTTAATACTTGATGTTATTATATTAGTTAGGTAATTACTATACTGTTAGCCGCTAACCACTCATTTAATAAACACTCTTAATTTTGCGTTCTAAAGAATAAGTAAATACTTATATTTACTTTTAGTATAGGATTAGTTGTTACCAAATCCTGCCCTTATTGTATTGCGCGCTTCCTCGCAAAATACAGTGTAAGCTTGTAACAGGATCAGTCCTGTTACACATGGTAGCACTTTGAGGTCCGTCCTAACGACCACAGTTCCGTTCCACTAGTTAACTAGCGAAGCGAAGATTAAGAGCCGCTCGGCATCATGTCGCGAGACATGACGCCTGCCGAGCGAGAGAGAACGCTTGAAGTGGTGACGAAACACTTCCCCCACTTCTCGTCGCGTAGTAAAGATGCGACGGTAGAAATGGTTCGGTCCATGGGGCCCGACATCATTACCTTCCTCCAGGGTAAGACCCCGGAGGAAGTGATAGAGGTGGTGAATCGCTTTAGGCAAAACCACCTAGAAAAGCCAGCACGGCCAGCGCAAGAGGAAGCGCGGACCACACCTGCACCCGCAACGCATAGCGTTGAAGTGGTAAAGGCGCGAGTACCGCCCTTTACCGGTGAAGGGGGCGAGCCCCTTCGTAGATGGTTCGCAGAGGTGGAAGATGCCATCTCTGAGCAAAATATTTTTGACGAACGTCAACAGGCGTACTTCTCCACAACATTTCTGGGCGGCAGATCCAGGGCATGGGCGATGAGTCGCAGAGCCACTGATGACTCTGCGTTCCTTACTTATCAGGAACTAAAAGCTGAGCAAAAGCTCAACTTTGAAGCTCCAGAAATGGAGCTAAGTAGTCGGCAGGAGTTCATGGAACTCCGGCAAGGTAAGCTTCACCTTCAAGCTTACGCTCAGAAGACGCAATATTTGCTGTCAAATATTGTGTATGAGCCGGTGCCCCCTGCTATGCAGGCACTGGCTTCATGAAGGGACTCAATGATGGTCCCGTCAAACAGAGTTTTTACCGGCACCCGCCAAAGACTCTAAGGGATGCCATTAATTTGAGCATCCGTGAAGAGTTCACCATGCGATCAGCGTCATCGCATGCTGGGTACAGCCGAAGGGCTCAACAGCCCTTCGCTTTTGACATGCCGCAACAGCATGTCAACAATCAGCAGTCGGGCAGACGAAGTTCACACTTCGTCTCAAGAAACAGCCACCCGCGCCAGAGCATGGGCGGTGGAGGTCCAGAGCCGATGGACCTATCGGTTGCGGTTGCTTCGAACTCGAAGCAACCGAAATTTAAGAAGAATATTCGCTGCAATAGATGCGCGAAAATGGGGCATTTTGCCCATGAGTGTATGGCACCGCGTCCGGTACCACACAGTCAGCGGACGGAACCTGTAACGGGGTTACATTCGGGTAACACTGAGTGTTAGTGTACATTGGTACACCACGGTTAAGGCCAGTATTGGTCGGGTTGAAAGGTTTCGAACCTTTGGTTATTTTAACCAATCAGGGCATGGGACCTTGGTGTGGTGGTGTCAGCCATCCACGTGTCAGTCCACAGGTGTGTACACTACATTTTAGCTAGGTACGAATTAGTAATATTCTACTTAGTGTTACATATAGTTTATATTAGTTTAAATAATTACATATTAAATATATATTCAGTTTACTTTCCACTCCGTAGTACAGACGCACGACCTCGACCGGTCGTGCGTGTAGTGAGTGCCGTAGCGTAAGGGGAGCCCTCCCCTTAGCTACACCCTTTGTAAGGGAGCCTTGCCGTTAAGGCACTAGTACAGGCTAGAGTAAACTAACCCGGGAAATATTGTCCCCGAGTAGGAGAGCTCTCTCCTACTAAGCCCTTAATAGGGGCGTATCGGCTAAGTAGCGGCGAACGCCGCTTTAAGGAAAGCCTTCCTCTGTGCGCTAGCCGCACCGTGCGTATACGCACCGGTTACATCTGGTAGCACTTGTAGTCAATCCAAAACCTGTGTTGGTAGACTAGACATCCTCTGCAAAGGATGAATCAGGACGATTGGGATAGTTTGACCCTCGTCCAACAGGAAGCCTTTAAAAGGCTGTTACCCTTAACGGGGGAAGAAGGTATGAAGCTCCTAGTGGATCAGGGCCTTGAGGCCGTAAAGGCAAGGGTGAATGCCCTCATCGCTCATGAGGCGAGTTGTGGTGGAGGTTATTCCACGGGGGTGCGCCCTCCATTATCGTTTAAGATAAAGGAGTTCACCGGAGAGAAGGGTGACAACCTTTATGTTTGGTTGCGAGAGGTCGAAACGGCCTTCGACACAGCGAACATGACCGCTGATCACTTGCAAGTGGGACTTGCATAGACCCATCTTACGGGCAAAGCCCGTACATGGGCGTTTACATGCTCGGAATCAGTCAAGGACGTGTTTCCAACATGGAAGGTCCTCAAGCAGAAGCTTATGGACATGTACGCAACGCCTGATCTGGTTTTCCAGAATCAACTGGCGTTCCTGAGGTGCCGTCAAGGCACTAAGGACCTGGAGGTTTATATCCAGGAGTTGAAGACCCTGTTGGCAGGGATGTACGCGAAAGCGTATTCGGACGATGTGTCCATCCCCGTCTTCATGGGAGGCCTTAGAGAAGGGCCAGCACGTTCGGAATAGTTCCGATGCCGACCAGAATCCCTGGAAGAGGCATTCAAGATGGCGTTCAACGCCGAGAGGAACTTCCGTTCCTCTAAGGTGGGTCCCGAACACATGGACCTGAGTCAGGTCGAAGCGGAGGAGAAATCTCCCGCTAAGAGTCATTCTGACTCTTTTTCACAGAGCTTCGATACAGAGTTCTTGGCTATGCTGCAGCGGCGTGGGCCGCTGAGATGCTTCCTGTGTGGGAGCATGGATCATCTGCGGAACAGATGTCCGAAAAATCCCCATCGAGACACTCGCTACAAGAGACCAAGGGTGGGGAAAAAGCCCTTGTCCAAGCCGTCGGGAAACGACGTCTCCCAGTAGGTGCGGGGCGCCCTACTGGGGGACCCCTCAGTGCTGTTAAGCCCCAGGGTAGGGGACGACAGCACAAAGCCCCGAGGGAAGCAGTGCTTTCTAGCACCGAGTTGGTGTACCAGCCAGGTTTGCTGGTAGTCCTTGCGGACGTGAAAGGCTTTGATAAGCCTTGGAGAGTCTTGATAGACTCTGGAGCGTCTGACAATTATGTCAGACGGGCTTCTGTGGAGAAGAGTCGGCTGTATGCCGAGGCCCTAGAGGCACGTTCTCGTGACGTTGTCACGGTCCGTCTTGCGACGGGCGTACAGGTTTCTGTACCCAAGGTCTCGAATGACCTTAAGATGAAGTTTGCAGACTTCGACAGCTTAGAACGTTGCCAAGTCCTGGATTTGGACTCGAGGTATGACCTCATTCTGGGAATGAAGTGGCTGGAACGCCACGAGCCATGGATAGACTGGAATTCTAAGTCCATTGGCTCAACGCACCCGCGGTCGGGTGAAGCATTGGCGAGTCATGAACCCACCTTTGCTCGATATCAAAAGCGATTCTGGCGTGAGATGCCAGAGATTGGGATGCATGAAATGATCATTCCCAATGGCGTTAAGGAAGAGTTCCTTAACGAGGGGGATTCGGCGGTTAATCCCCACGCCGCGAACGGCGAGACTGGTGAGTTACCTGTGGTAACTCCAGTGGTAGGGGTAGAGACCCCTGTGGTTAAGCGCGAGGCACTTCCACGCGAAGAGAACCGGAGTTCGTCTCTTTTGCACGTCGGAAATCATTCCGATTACTCCGTTATAGGTGAGACCGGCGAGTCACCGGTGGTAGAGGTAGATACCTCTGTGGATAGGAGCGTGGTGCTTCCAGTAGATGGGGCAATTGACTCCCCCCATCTGGGTCTCGGGATGAGTCCCGAGGCCAGTAGTCAGCAGTCCTACAGGATGCTGAATAGTGTGACAGGTGTTGTCACAGAAGGCGTAAGCTTGGAACGGTTGCCTGGGGTAGGCGAACTGTTGTCGTTGGAGGAGATGTCCTTCAACGAGTTTGAGACTGCTTTGAAAGCAGAGGAAATCGACGAGGTCGTCGCGTTGCGTCCGGAAGAGGAGTTGAACTCCTCATCCACGATGGACGAGTCAGTTTTGGTGAAAACCAAACAGGCATTAAATTCCCGAAGCGGCCTCAAGATCCTCGCGGATCATGAGGACCCTTACCATTCCTTATTACAGGAATTCGGAGATGTCATTAGTGACAACCCGCCGATGGGGTTACCACCGGATCGGGGAGTCCGACATGAAATTGATTTGGTTCCTGGAACCAAATACTGCGTCACTAGGCAGTGGCCTCTCCCCAAGGAACAATGCGACGTCATCGACGCATTCTTCAAGGGGAAAGAAGAGGCAGGGATGGTACGGGAGAGTAAGTCTCCCCACTCATCTCCCACTTTTTGTGTTCGTAAACCGAACGGAAAGTGGCGCATTGTGCATGCGTATAACAAGCTGAACGCAGATACTGTACCCATGCAGACTCCGATTCCTCGGAAGGATGTCCTCCAGAACAATATGGCGGGCTGTACTGTGTACAGTGCCTTAGATCGGGTGGACGGATATTATCAGGTGCTCATGCGAGCGTCCGATATTCCGCTGACGGCGGTTAGCACGCCTAGTGGCATGCTGTGGGAGTGGCTTGTTATGCCACAAGGGCTTTCAAATGCACCAGCGACTTTCAATCTCTTGGTGACTCAACTCTTCCGCCCTCACAGAAAGTACGCTCAGACGTACTTCGACGATATATTCGTCCATAGTCGTGCGGAAGGCGACTCGTCTGATGTTCAGACGCATCTGATACACCTTCGAGCAGTGCTCTAATGTATGCGAGAGCATAAGTAATATGCAAACGCATCCAAGTGTATCTTTGGTGCTGAGGAAGTTCCTTTCCTCGGATGCTTCATCGGTAAGGATGGAGTGCGGGCGGATCCCGCGAAGGTGAAAGCCATTGTGGAGTGGCCTTCGCCTGTAAATCTTAGAGATTTACGGAAGTGGCTAGGATTAGCCAACTATCTCCACAAGTACAGAGAGAACTACGCTGAAATGGCGAATCCATTGACCGACCTTCTTAAGAAGGATGTTGATTGGTGTTGGGAAACTGAACACCAAAACGCTTTTGAAGCGGTTAAGGGGAGCTTGTTAAAAGATCCCGTTCTTGCTCTCCCAGACTCTGGGAAACCATTTAGTGTCGTCTGCGACGCCTCCGATTTCGCAATCGGATGTGCTTTGTTACAAGCAGACGATGCAGGAAGGGAACGCGTAATTGCGTTGGAGTCGAGGCAGCTTAAAGCTGCAGAACGGAATTATCCCGTTCATGACAAGGAGCTACTTGCAATGAAGTATGCTCTTGTCAAATTTAGGGTTCACCTACTCGGCTCAAAGCCGTTCGTGGTTTATACTGACCACGCGTCCTTACGGACAGCGACAAAGTCGACTCATCTCTCGCAACGGATGGCCCGTTGGCTCTCCTTCTTTGCGGAGTACAACTTTGAGGTTAAGTATAAACCTGGCAAGCAGAACCTGCTTGAGGACGCGTTATCGCGTCGTCCCGATTACGAGCTCGCTCACGCGACATTCGTCACCACGTCTGTGGTGGATCTCATACGCCAGGCGTATGAGAAAGACCCACAATGTACGGTGCTTATCCACGCGTTAGGTGAAAAAGGTCTTGGCTCGTCTGATCCAACCCTGTCAAGTCGAGCTAAAGCTCGTTTACACCGTTACAGGTACTGTGACGGTCTGCTATTTTATAGCACGAGCGCGGAGGACACTCCGCGGGTGGTAGTTCCTCATAATGAGGAACTGAAGTATAGAGTCCTCTTTGAGGCACATGACGCCCCTACCGGGGGTCATTTAGGTCGGTATAAGACCTACAGCGCTTTAAGCGCTTTGTATGGGTGGCCCAATATGTATAAGTGGGTCGGTGCGTATATACGCACCTGTGAGACGTGTCAGAGGGTTAAACCCTCTGCAAGTTCAGCTGCGCCTTTGGCGAGCTTATAGGTTCCAACGGAGTGTTGGAAATTCATTAGCATGGATTTTATCTTCGGTTTTCCGAAGGATAAGGCCGGGAACACCGGCATTTTGGTCTTTGTAGACCGTTTGAGCAAGATGGCTCACCTGGCGGCGGTGCCAGAGTCCATAGATGGACAAGGAACAGCGAAAGTGTTCCTAGACCGTGTCTTTCGACAGCATGGTCTACCCGATTCCGTTGTGTCGGATCGGGATCCCCGTTTTACGGTACAATTCTGGGGAGCGTTGTTTAAGGTGTTAGGCACCAAGCTCCTCATGTCCACTGCGGATCACCCGCAGACGGACGGTCAGACGGAACGCGTTAATCGCGTTATGGAGGATATTCTCCGGAGTTTATGTCCGGATTCTCCAAAGAGTTGGAGTGAGATGCTTCCGATGGTTGAATTTGCCATCAACAATTCGGTTCATGCATCTACGGGGTTTACCCCGTTTTACGTGAACGGATTGGTGAATCCGAGGGCTCCGTTGACGCCACGTGTGTGTGGTCCAGGGCTTGAGGGGGGAGGATTTCCCGATGTCAGCCCTGTATCTGTGCGAAAGCACATCGATAAGTTTTTATCGACGCGCCTTAGTGTCTTACGACACGTCTGCGATGCCATGGCGGAAAGCCAAGACAAGCAGAAGGAGCAAGCTGACCGAAAGGGACGGAGTAACAAAAAGGTATACAGAGTAGGAAAAAGTGTTTTATTAAACGCTAAGAATCTTCCTACACATGCAGTTTCAAATGTGTTGCGTAATAAACTGCGCCCCAGGTTTGTGGGACCCTTTAAGGTACTAGCCCGAAAGGGCTTATCGTATACCTTGGACATCCCGAAGGTGATGCGTACGCATCCAACCTTTTATGTCGGTATGCTTAAGCCATACCAGGACCCGGAGGCGGGCCCCCCATGGAGGAGGGTGGAAAGGCGGATAGCCGTAAGGCACCGCAGGGTGAAGGAAGCCCGAAAGGGCTAAAATGCGACCACGAAGCTCCGCAACGGTCGTCTCGAGAGAGGCAAGCCGCCTCTCGAAGCGATCAGTGGCATCCCGCTCATCGCGGATCCCCTCGTGGAGATCATGGATGCAAAGACTGTGTCGATCACAGCGCGCGCGAATCTCACGTCGCAATTGTGCGACCTCCCCCTCCAATGCTCGATGCGGAGAGTACTCCACACTTTCATGTGGAGCGGCTGATGGATCGGCGCCATCATCGGGGTCAAACCCAGTATCTGGTGAAGTGGAAAGGTTATCCACACTCACAGAGTTCGTGGGAGTTCGAGACTCCCCTACGGCAGGATTGCCGCGACGTCGTTGACGCTTTTGAGCGGGAGAATCCCGCTGTAGGTCAACGACCAGAGGGGCATGAGAAGCCTCTTCACTCCCAATAAGTGGGAGTTGGCGCCGGAGGCAGATGTGGCGACCACACTGTCTCCGGACACCAGGGTGGATACAGGGGCGCTGGCGTAGCGCGTGAGATACGGAGCACGTAGTTGCTCCATCGCCTTAGCTTTGGCAAATGTAAGGCGCAACACCCTCTCCACCCAAATGTCTCGACGGGAATAGCTGTCATGCAGCTCATCGAAGCTGGGGAGAAGCTTCTCCCCTTCTGCCCAAGCGCGGAACTTCTTCTCTGCATCATCATCACTTTCTCCCGGAGAAAGAACGAAAGGAACCTCGCGGAGGTTCTCAACAGGGGCACCTTGTGCCTGCCTGTTTAAGCGCTCTCGGTACGAGACGCTAGTGAACTGCTTTTGTGTAAGCAGTTGTTGCCGGAGTTTCTCACGGCGTTCGCGTTGGTACGGCTGTTCAGCCGCGGGGACAGGGGCTTAGGACGCTAGACTAGTCCGTACCAAACGCCTGGCCCATTTTGGAAGGTCACGAGGACCATCGAAATTATAAGCCGCCCTTGACGGGCGTTTGGGGGCACGCAACGCAGCCCTTAGTGCCTGTGCGGCAAGTTGGGAGTCTTGAGCTGCGTCCAGCTCATTAGTGATGATCCCCTTAGGCGATTCGGATGTATCATCCGATACAGGCAGGGGTGCCGCACTGGTTAGTGCATTTTCCTCTCGTGTGGGGAAGGGATTAGGCTGTCGACAACGCCGTTCGGCGCTGTCAGAGCGGCTCACCATTGGGGAGGTATCCCCAAAGTCATCCACGTCCGAGTTTTCGGAGTAGTCTACCTCTTCTAGAGGAGACGCCATAGCACCACTAGAGGTGCACATATGGATGGCCAGGGGAACTGGCGTTGGAGTTCTCCAACAAAATTTTGATTATTGCGTAAGCAATAGTCTTGATGGGGGAGGGTTAACGGGGTTACATTCGGGTAACACTGAGTGTTGGTGTACATTGGTACACCACGGTTAAGGCCAGTATTGGCCGGGTTGAAAGGTTTCGAACCTTTGGTTATTTTAACCAATCAGGGCATGGGACCTTGGTGTGGTGGTGTCAGCCATCCACGTGTCAGTCCACAGGTGTGTACACTACATTTTAGCTAGGTACGAATTAGTAATATTCTACTTAGTGTTACATATAGTTTATATTAGTTTAAATAATTACATATTAAATATATATTCAGTTTACTTTCCACTCCGTAGTACAGACGCACGACCTCTACCGGTCGTGTGTGTAGTGAGTGCCGTAGCGTAAGAGGAGCCCTCCCCTTAGCTACACCCTTTGTAAGGGAGCCTTGCCGTTAAGGCACTAGTACAGGCTAGAGTAAACTAACCCGGGAATCTTGGCCCCGAGTAGGAGAGCTCTCTCCTACTAAGCCCTTAATAAGGGCGTATCGGCTAAGTAGCGGCGAACGCCGCTTTAAGGAAAGCCTTCCTCTGTGCGCTAGCCGCACCGTGCGTATACGCACCGGCTACAGAACCGTCCGCTGCACGGCGACATCAACAGGGACATCACCCTGTTGGTGCAAAAAACGTAGAACACCAGTAGAGGCGGGGCGCCCTACTGGTATGTCCAAGCAAAACCTGCAATTACTTTTAATAAAGTATGTCCTTCCATCATATTTGCAAATAATCGTACAGGTAAACTAATTACACGAAAAAGATAAGAAACTAATTCAATAGGAACTGTTATCCCACATGCCGACATAGGGCATGTAAAGGTAATAGCCCCAGACGGGACTATGTCCTGTCAAAAGGTGCAGGGTGATGGTAAGCCTCTTATCACCCTGGAGGTTAAGTGTGGTGAAGTGTCGTAAAGCGGACTTTTTATTAGGGTAAAATAGGGCCTAATGTTGGACATTTTATTAGGCCCATAGGGGGCCTAATATTATGGCTAATATTAGGACCTAAATTAGGGGCCTGATAGTGGACACAGATAGT
>CM047592.1:5574972-5591262 GCA_026184515.1 Peronosclerospora sorghi | reverse complement strand
ACTCGTCCACGACAAACATGGAATAGTATGCAGATATATGGTCGCACTTGATTGGCTGTTTTTTTTGGCCAATTACGTGATATGGATCGTCCACGACATGATCGTTTACGACATGACTGTTCACGACAATAAATCCCAGAGTGTGATTGGATTACAGGAGAGTACCACAGATAAATCACGGTGTTTGACTCGACAAAGTGCCGAGGACTCGCTTATGACAGGAGCATTCACAACAGTCAACGTCACGGATTTGGTAGACCAGACGAATAGTAGAAGCTTATATTATACCAGCGCAGGGCTAACTCGGTGACACATTAGTCTCAGAGGAGTTAACTTTTGGAGAACCATCAAGCGATTCAATTGGAACGATATAAGATGGATAACGTGGATATGGTACACACATTGTTGAGTATGAAAGCGTCAGGAGGTTCAGCCAGTGGAGTATAACACAACGAGGAAAAGGACGACAGCTCAAGAGCTGC
This sequence comes from Peronosclerospora sorghi, assembly GCA_026184515.1. NCBI lineage: Eukaryota > Oomycota > Peronosporomycetes > Peronosporales > Peronosporaceae > Peronosclerospora > Peronosclerospora sorghi. The sequence continues at coordinate 5,590,780 of CM047592.1, read as the reverse complement.
CTCTCATAGTATGTCCGCACTACAACCTATGACTGAGCAATACTCTGCACATATATATAACCCTCCTGCATGGACCAACCGTGAGAAGGAAGAGTTGTTACGTATACAATGTGGGAGTAAGGATCAGACGAAGTCAGTTTCCGAGATAATTAACTCATATAATCAGCGATGTCAAGTAAACGGATGGACCAAGAGAACCGAAGCTAGTGTTGAGATTATGCTAAGGCGATTGGGAGCCAAACGAAAACGAGATAATGAGTGGACTGAAGAAGAGGTGAAGTGGTGAACAAGTCCAGTGGAGCAGAAGAACACGGCCAATCACATAGCTGAGCTATATCCGGTACAGTTCCCGCAAGCTAAGAAGATGCGCACCAATGTATCTATAAGAAATAAGATACAAGCCTTGCGCCAGGAGAATGTGGGCAAATCCCAGATAATATCGAATGGGGATAATGACCGAAGTGAATGCAGAAAATGTGGTAGGAGGTGGACCCCACAAGAGGATCTCATACTGAAAGAAGCGATCGAATGTGGGGAAATGGGTGTGAAAATAATTGCGAAGAAGCTACATCATACATTAAACACGGGCGGAGTTAAGTATACGCTGAGATCGTATGACGGGGTCAGGCAGAGACTCCGTCGGTTAAAAGTAGTGTACAGAATGTCGAGCATGCCGTTATAAGATCAGGTTCACAGTCGGAACAGGAGGTTTCTACAAACGTCGAGGAAAGTCAAGGTATTATAGATCATAAGATACCGGAGAGCCCGAATCCATCATCAGGAGAAGAAGGAGAGTCAGAAAGTGCGCAAGATGTTGTGTTGACTCAACTTGAATTACAGAAGATGGGTGCTGAAGATGTCAATATGTGTAAAGATGTGGAGCTTTCAGGCACAGTGAAAGAAGTAAAAGGGACCAACTCCAGCGAAATCGCCGAACAGCAGGAAATGGTGGACGAAAACACATTTGAATCAGCACTGAGTGAGATACAAATTGACAGCATCTTAAACGATGATGGAAAATCAAAGCGAGACAAATCCACGAACATAGATTTTATAGAGTCGACGGAAGGTCCAAATGCAAGTCTTAGTGGAGATAATGCGGGAGAGATCGAGACCAAAGATGATGAGCTGCCATATAGACGAGTTCGGTGTGCCAGAAGAGGAGAGTAAGTGCGCCTCGGAAGGCATAGACTTTCCTACAAACACTGTGCACACTTATGAGGAGATGTGTAGAGAAACTCCGCACAATCTTATTCCGACGTCATCAGAAGTGGAAGGGGAATCAGACACGGTGGAAGAGTTGGTGTGGAATCTACGTGAACTACAAAGAATGTCAGCTGAGGATATCAATGTATGCGAAACTGTGAAGATCGGAGAAGGATCTTTGCAAGAAATAGCAAAGACAAATTCCGGTGAAACCTGCAAAAGATCAGAGGTCGGGGGATGATAAAATAGTGGTACCAGTGCGAAACGAAGAACAATGTGACAACACTCTAACCGATGATGGAGAGTCAAAACGAATCATCCCCACAGCCATAGATTTAACAGAGTCGACGGAAGACTCAAATTCAAGTCTTTGTGAAGGTAATGAAGGAAAACCAGTAACTACCGGAGATGAGTTACCATATAGACAAGACCCCAGTGGACCAGAAGAGGCGAGTAATTGCGTTTCCGAAGAGATAACTCCCGCTACAAGCACAGTGCAGGACTATGATGAGGTGTGTGGAGAGGTGCTGAACAACCTTACTCCGATGACTGATACAAATACAGAAGGGTTCAAGACGGTTATGCAGAGGAAAGAAGAATATCGAAGTTATACGTTTAAGGAAGGGCTACTCACAGCAGAGTGTCGAGAGTTGGCGTGGCGTAGTATATGTAAGCAAGGATCAACGGCAAGGCAAGTAATAACGCATATGTCGGATATGGAAAGGAATTGGTGCCAGGAAGTCGAAAAAAGCACTATCAGCCCGGTAACTATAATTAGTGAGAGACGATCACTAGATTTACACAAAGAAATTGGTATGAGACTACAAATCAAATCGATCTCCCCGGAGGATGTAAGAAACGTATTGTTTGCTGTCACGTTATTACTACGAGATTTAGCGTCTCTAGTGGTTTTCCTACGCGAATGTTGGGGTGGTGGTTATGGACCTTGAAGGGATGACTTGTGTAGTCTAAAATATGATGTGACAATACCACAATTTCAATACCAAGGAAGTTGCAGACATTGGTTATATGCAAAATATCGGGAGGTGTATGTGGACGATTTCATATCAGTAAGTGATTACCTCCTTACTATGTGTCTAGTGACGCATCTAGATGCATATTGGGCCACTAACCCTGAGCAATACGACTGGATAACGGATGATGTTGATGCAACCATCAAGCTTCAGGTGTTATCATATGGCATTGGGCAATGTTTAGCCAAACGATGGAATACTTACACCAATGATAACGGCACAACTCATTTCATGCCATTAATGAGAGGGGTAATGTACCTGCACGTAGCCGGAAATGATATACATGAACATGTAAATACTAGTACAGAAGATTTACAACGATGGGATTATGGACAGATATGCGTTCCACAAGGAAGAAACCTGGAAGTTTTAGGTTGGGGGATAATGTGTTTTGTAGGATTCAGACATATCATTCTAACCACAGCCCCAGGAGGACGTATTCACAAGAACATACATAAGTTACGATGGATACCCAAGGCCAACATTATGAACTACGTCCGAAGATTCGGAGTGATAGATAAGCTGACCAGAGATTCACCGCCAGAGATTTTGAAACTAATAATTCGACGTGAAACTGTTCAATCGTTGAGGAGTTCATCAGTAATGGCTGATGCAGAGAAAACACCAGTATACAAGACATTTAAGCGCAGCTTGGACAGGGATCAAATGGAAGTGATCCGTGCAGCGATAGAGACGAAAGGGATAGTGTTGGCTCGTGGCCCTTATGGATGTGGGAAGACATCCACAATTACTGCTGTTGTACTGTCTTTATTGGCAATTTTCCCTTCATATCGGGTTGCGATCGTGTCCGAAACCAATGCAGCTATTGATGAAGATATGAAAAGGTTGATGGATTCAAAGCAGTTGGACGATCGAGATATAGTTCGGCTGGGAGAAATAAAGGGCACTATGTTAGCGCCAGATGCTGAGAAGTATCGACGAAGGTTCCTTTCGGAGATATTACGACGAGAGCGATAACCATTGGAAGGATATGTGAATCGGAAAGAGATAGCTCCAAGATTGAAGTTAAAAGAGAGATACATCGGATGGGGCACGTGTGATTGATTGTTGCTACTTTGGCTCAATTGGGGCGACCAGATCTCTCGAACTTGCTCTATGACGTGATTATCAATGATGAGGGTACACAAACAGCAGAAGTGGCATTATTTCAAGCTATTAGACCGTGGATAAAAGTGATTATCTCAGTGGGAGATCCATACCAGCTGTTTGCATACTCTCCTATGGATGAAAGAATAAAGCATCGATTCGTTGATGGCGTACGTCGTCATAAAATTACGTGGGGGTTGATACATTCCATGTAACATTATCGAGCGATGAGGAAGATATCACCTACATTCCCTGGAGTTACTATGACAGCAGAATTTAGGAGCCATCCTATGATCACGAGATTGTTGCAAACATTTTACCCATACACTATTCGAGATCGAGCCTATAATTCACAAGATTATTTGGCCCCAATGCACCTGAAGCATATGGAAACACTTAATTGGGCAAAGCCGGATGACCGCTACCCTTCTCGGGTGAAGAAAATTTTGGGGAGACAGCGTGTCTGTGGATTAGCTCTCAAGAATGGGTTGAAGAACGCGAGCGCACCATGTATAAGCATAGAAACGTTTTTGAATTGGCAATAGTGGTGCATGTATTTGACGAAGTATGGTCGGTTTTATGGTCTGAGGCACGAATATTGGGTACAGTTATACAAAAGTCAGTTTTGATAATTTCCCCATACCAAGACCAAGTCTCGGATATGAGGAGAGAGTTGCGATATTTAAATGGAGTGTACGAAGACCATCTAGATATCGAAGTAGCTACTACCGACTCTAGTCAAGGCCGAGAAGCAGAGATTACTATTGTTACCATGGTGCGTTCACATACTATCGGATTTATGAAAGGAAACCCCTCGAGATCGTTGGTATCACTCAGCAGATCACGTGATTACCTATTCATTGTGGCTGCGCGATATGTATTCGAGCAAGATGTCGATTGGGATCGGATGATGGAAGTGTGCGAAAGATATGATGTTCCTTGTTTTGCGTCCACTTTGACGGACATTGAAGCGCGTCAATATTTGAAGTGGAGTGAATGAAATGGTGGTATAGATAGGCGATATAATGGGTTGCTTGCTTTTGCTCGCTGACGCTGAAGCTGCGCAAGGGGCGGTTGTGGTGAAGTAATTGGAATTTACGGTTGAATGTATACGAAAAGTATGCATAAAGAGTATACGGTGTTTTTAGCCGATCATGAAGTGAGTTTTTCGGTATCGAAGCCAGTGCTGAAGTAACCAGGAAGTAACAAGGTAAACAGATACTGGAGGTAGATATAGGATTTCTTAATACTTTTAATATAATCAAATTTCCCCCCTTACGAGCAGTCGTCCTACTAACCAAAGAACTCTTTTCAAACCTATACAAAAAACTAAGTACAACCCGAGGACACCTTTAAGTGAACGCGTGTTACAGCGTGATAAAGATCCTCTGCGGTTACCTAAGTTAAGGGGCAGCCTGAGTGTTACCAGGAAGTGTCCATTTTCAGTAACTTTATATTATTAATGTTCGGACGTAAGTACCAAGAACCTGGGAATTTTAAGCAAGAGAAGTGTATTGTATCGCTTCCTTGTGTTGTTTTTGAGTGGAACCCTCGAAGTTCCTTCACGACAGTTGGTATTTCGTATTCTGCTCTTCAGGGCAAACTATCGGGTTGTAAATGGCAAAACTAACGGTGCTATCAGTTTATGGAACTTACTCGCAGTCGCGAAAACGACGGAAGGAGACGTTTTCAGCGTCCTCTTTGAAACTGAAATTGCCCCAGACCCGCTAAGTAGCACCCCACTAAATGAACAGTATTTGCAGGGCCTGCATAAGCGGATGGAAGAAGCTTCGAAGAAGATGCCGAAGATTTCTGCGGATGCTGAAGACGTGGAAATACTGGATCTTTTATTCAAGTTTGAAAACTTTCTTACTGGATGCAAGTTTAACGCAAATGCGCGCGAGTCACTTTTTGCCTCTTTTAACAGATGGAATGTTTTGGTCAGCTCAACAACCGCGGTCATCGATGGATTTACGTTGATGCTGCACGTGCTGAATTCGCTACAAGACAAGAGAAGCTCGTCGTCTACCGGTGCTGATTTAGCACTGGAGCAATCCTTTTCCTCTCTGCTGGGGATCTTAAAGTGCCATCAAGACGTTCATTCATTGTTTTTGCTCCATCAGTACCCACATTTGGCAAATCTGACCATCTCGTCTGCTAGTGTGAAGTCAACTATCAAATTCTTCGTCGAGTCTAAAATGCATTTTGCGGTTCGTCGTTTCCTAATGAAAGAGGCTCGCCGACGTGTTTCAGCGTACCAAGGTTGTACGTGCTGCGGAGTCTCTGCTGTGTCACCTTGTCAGTGCGTCGCTTGCTGAAGATAAACAAGGATACGTTCAGGTATGTTCAGGTATCTTGTGTCATTGGGATTCGCATGAACTGAGCAACGTCTGTCGTACATGTAACAGCACACAATACCAGCTGTGCTTTTGTCGCTTACAAATTGTCGAAATGCCTTAGAGACATATATGAAGTCGTGTCTGAAGGGAAGCGGAACGACTGATGTATATGTGCAAGAAGCTTCAGCCTTAGCAACAGGTAATCAATATTACAAGCAAGTATTCGTCTTGATTTGCTTAAGGAGCTATTTTTCTTGGGTGCTTGGGAATCGATAGTGGTATTTATCGCATCGCACACGTATTTCAAAGCGACCTGGCGATGTCTACGTTCCCTCATAGTGTCAAAACAACACTGGATGCGTACATAAGCTACGACCCTTAGAGAATTTATAACGATGAGGACGGTTAATTCAACGACGTCATTGCTTTTATTTAGAGGGGCCCCGACTAGGGGCACACCCCACTTTGACCAAATCCGCTTGCTACGGGGTGTGCCCCTAGCAAAAGTGGGGTGTGCCCCTAGTCGGGGTCTTGATACTTTTATTATTAGTAGCAATATTCATCTCTATTGGTTGTCAAGTGGGGGGTGCCCCTAGGGTGGAGGGGGGGGGTGCGGGTAGGGCGACCCTCAATATATATATAGGGAGAACACACCCCTCACATAAAAGGGAGGGGGGGGTTGACCGTAGCAAAGGGGGGGGGGGGTGACCGCAGGCTGACCCTTACCAAAATACTACCATTAATATCACATTTATACGTCACACTTCATCATCCTTCCATTGCTCATCCTTAACAAAGCAAGAACACATGAGAGTGAGGTAAAGCAGCGTATAAAACAATGCCTTACGTTTTTTGTCCACCATGCTACGGCGTTGGCAAAAAAACAGCCACAACACAGCCAGCCATGCACGTTCCGTGTGCTTTTTGGCAAGCGGCGATAGCAGGCACGGCGGTGAATGCTCTCGCGTAGCAAGCGGCTGCCACAGTATTACACCCAGCTTGGCAAATGTAGAGGGTAATCGGTCCCGCAAAAGTGACGGTGGGTGCGCTGGCGAGCCCCAAAACCACAACTAGTAAACTCAACGCTTTCAGCATCTTGTCCAAAAGGCGAGATATTCTCTTGTGTGTTAAGTCGCGCGTTGGGGTTGAAAGTTGAAAACGGCAGCGTTGTAGTTTCCCGTCGGTGATGATGTCTTTGGATATATCTTAACGTTACTGAATATTGATTCTTTGACTGACAACCGGGAGTTGAAGCTGAATTGTTGTGATAGGTTGCGACTTCGTTATATTCCGGGAAAAGGATGAATCTGCCGTTAAGATAAAGCTGCGTCCGTGCAACTCACACTTTCAAAAATCTCTTCTTTGACAAAATGCTGAGAGAGTTGAGCTTAATGTTTGTGGTTCTGGGTCTCTCCACCGCACCGAACGTCATTGCTGGACCTCTCGCCTACGGTGTTTGCCAAAGCGGCTGCAATGTAGTGGCAGTCGCGTGCTACGCTGCGGCCGGCGTGGTTTTCGGCACCATAACTGCGGGTGCCGCCACTGCGCCTGCTATCATCGGTTGTAACGCGGCACTTGGTCAATGTATGGTCGGCTGTATTGCTGCTGGCTTGTTGCCAACACCGTAATCTATGGGCACTACGACGGCCTGTTTGGCGAATACGTAAGCCATTTTTTTATGCTGCTTTAACTAAATCTCACTTATTTCGTGTTGCACAAGCAATTTACCATGGAACTAAGTTGAAGACGGATGGAAGTGGATGATTACGTTGTATCGTTATTAATAGTTGAGATGGTTGGTATGCAAAATATACCTGCTTGACTATATAAAGTTTCGCAATGACTATCGAGGTATTTAAAGTCATTCTGTCAACCACGATCCTGATCATGTCACCTTATATTCAACCCAAGAATCATGGTTAAACACCACGAGTCAAATTTATATGGAGCTTCTTTGGATTTTAAATTTTTGAAGTGAAAGCTCGGAATGTGGAAACAGGTTGGCTATAAATGCATGTGGATACGTATGGGAAAATTTTAAGGTAAATATGTATGTAAGTTTTAGTTTAAGAAATATTTCTATCTCTATAATAGGGGGTGTCAGATATTGTATTTCCTGGCAAAGTTATCCTATTTTAGGTGGATTTTTTGTAAAAAAACAAAAGTTTGTTACACTTCCCCGTTATTCCCCCTTCAGAATTTGACAAACCACCAAATAACTTCAGCCAGAGCGCGTGTTTGGTGTAGAGCTGGGATCGGGCTGTCGCTTAAGTGGGGTGAAGAGTAAAACAAAGCGGTGGAGCACGCGTCTGCGTTGTAACAGCCGTGGTCTGATGTGCAGGGCGTGGAGGTGCGGTGTGCGTGGTGTTGCGGGGCGTGCTGTGAGGGGTGTTGGGGGTGTTCGGGGTGTGGCGGCGCGTGGTGTGGCGGGGCGTGCTGTGAGGGGTGTTCGGAGTGTTCGGGGTGTGGCGGGGCGTGCTGTGAGGGGTGTTCGGAGTGTTCGGGGTGTGGCGGGGCGTGGTGGTGTTAGGGGTGTTAGGGGTGTGGTGGGGCTTGGTGGTGTGTGGCGGCGGGGCGTGGCGTTGTGCAGGTGCGGGGCGTGAAAACCCCGCTTTCACGGACCGGATAAGAGCGTTTTCCTATCACCCACCTCAGGAGGTGGGTGACAAGAGTTATTTGTATAAATAACTGGGTTTTTACGGTTTTGTTTTCCCGGGAATACCTCTTGGTTGTTACATTAAAAACCACCAATTCTGACACACACTATTAGTGTAATATATTCACTTTCGTTTTAGCAACTTGTCGACTACTTATCACGTAGATAGTATACACTGCGCAGCCCTTTATTTTCCTACAAAAGCCATTACTGGACCTCTATCGTATGGTAGTTGCCAATGGGGTGCAATACTGTTTGCAGTCGTGGGTTAAACTCGGTGTTGGGCAGGTTGCCTGCTATCAGCGTTGTCGTATTTCAACATTTAATCCTTGATATGTAATCTGTAAGTAACCTGCGGAACAAGCCACGTCTTGGGTATGTGTTGATACAGGGGTGTTGGACTGAAACAAGCCTTATTTTCGATTTCACTATCATTAAGATTGACCCAACTATAATAGGGGGTCAATCTTAAAGATCGTGAAATCGAAAATCAGGCTTCTTTCGGTCGACACATGTAGCTGATTTCGCTAATCCCGAATGAGCAAGTCGTGATGCCGATTTCCAAATCAGCGCTGATTTTACCGCTGCTGATTTCGCGAAATCAGCCAGAAAAGTTGAAGATTGGTCTCCCCTAGTATATCGAAACCTTCTCACAAACATAATTCGCACGTCTCGGTGCAATTTCGGAAGCTGGTGGAGCTTCTTTTTCAATTTCTTCTGGTGGACCGGTACAGCGTTACCACACTACCGCGTATTCCCTCTTCTGTGATTCGTCTGGACAACTGGTGCATCTATGCTGTGAGGGGACATCGCAAGTAATTCCTGTTTCAATACTGGTAAAATATAATCATTCCACGTTTCTTACCAACGCCTGTTTGAGGAAGCGCTTCGCACCTTGTCCAGGTCATCCTTAGGGCTGTTGTGGTAGTTGCTAACAAAAGCACTCCATGATTGACATATGGAATCCTTGTTTTTCAATTCTTGATGAGTTCCGGCTGCACAGAAATCTAAATTAGAAAACTACCAACGTCTATCATCGGTAATTGGGTCCAATTGGCGATCCAGGAAGACTTTGCAGTCCTAGGACATCGACATCAAACAAGGTATGTACCCTCTGCTGCCTGGTACTAGGGCTTAGGCACGGGCTCAAAATCCAGCTTTGTGTGGAACATGTGGTTCTCCATATTCTATGAGGTGGCTGGGTCCACTTCTGAACGCTGCTTCTACGCAGAAGTGCGCAATGTGAGCCAATGCTCACGCTGTCCTGGTTTGAATTCCTTCACAAATAGATCTGGCTGAGTCTTTGCATCAACTCTGCTTAATCAGCATTTCTTCATCGGACTCAACATCCCATTACAATAGCACAGTGTTGCTGTGATGGACAGGCGCTACATCGGGATGGCCACATAGGATTTTGTCCATTGGCTTGCGAGCAGGCTAAGGCATGACAGGCTGTTTCCCTAGCAACCCCTGCAACAGGGTTGTATTGTCTGCAGCAAGACGCTTTAGCTACCTCTGTATTTATGCTCGATCGTTCAGCTCGCGCCTCTGTGTAAGTCACTAAAGTTTGACGCTAGACAAACCACCGCCGTGATTGCCGCTGATTCTGTCACAGAACATTTTTGTTCGAGAAAATCAATAACCAATGCGTACCAAATCCAATTTGACAATGATATTATGAGCCAACCACCTTATGCGGGGGATAATGTAATGGGACTACATTTACAAAAGAAACCAATGATATTTAAGTTGAAATATCATTATTGTAATTGGATAATTTGTGTTTTCAAAGAGAAATTGTAAATATTAATTTTTGTAAGGCAATTGATATCCGTATCCCCCCCAAATTACTACCCGTATCCCCCCCTCAATTATAGGCGTATCACCCCCAAAACTAAGAGCAAAAACCTCAAGTTTTTTATCCAATAAGATATGGGGATTGCTAAAAAACAAGTTGATGATGTAATACCCTTCACATGTATATACATAGAAAATACCTAGACAAACCCCTTTTTCCTTACATTTTTACAATGACGTTGAAAAACGCCAGCAGTTCCGACACCCATGAAAGCTAATAATGCGATTTTCCTCATTCGTACGCTTGCACATGTTAATTTGTTGACCTCTACGTTTGAAGTACACCCACTAATGTCTCGTTTCTAACAGTCTTTGGCATGTTCCTCATGGCTACACTTTTACCCGTCCTCGTAGCGACAATCTACCGTCTCGGACTACTCTTGGCTGCTCTTCTCTCCGTGGCAGCCGTTACGAATCCGTCGGACCATTCGTTTGCCGTGTGGATTAGCCAGCAGAATGAACAAGGAGATATCCTTCCTGACGCTTCGGTGAGCGTGTCCAAGTGGTTTATGGCCATGTATCAGACTGCCAAGGAGCTTGTCTGCAATAAGCCGTTAACTTGGCGCTTCTATAATGTGCTCGTCTTTAGCGTCGTGCCCGTACCGTCACGAGAGCGTGATGCTCTTGGCGTCTTTGGGACATGGCGCTGGGCTGATGAAGCTGGAGATTACGTTAGAAACTTGTCGTGCACCGTGGTTAATGAAGATCTCAAGATGAGGAACCATGTCAAGTATTAAAAAAAGTCTATGGTGAATAGTTCTGGTTGTATTGGTGGATCGAATGCTCGGAGTGACAATGGAGTGTTAAAATACAGGAAAACTGGGAAATCAGGGTCGAAGACAGATTGTGGTGAAATAGGAAGCGAGTCGCATCGACAAATCCGCGCCAAGGCGATCCAATTTAAACTGAAAAAGGATTGGAAGCATGCTGCAATGCTATTCTTGGAAGCCGCCAAGGTCACTGATGCTTTATTGACACGTGCTAATTACGAGATAGAAGCGGCGTGGTACACCCTAGAAGACGCAGAGACGTTCCCTGATGAGAAAAGTGACTTGTTTCGTAAAATTCGCAGCGTCAGTGACGAGTTAGTCAGTGCCGGATATTTTGATGAGCAGCTCGTGCGTTATCCGACATGGCTTTGCGATTGAAGCGAATATTTACAGCTGAGTGCATAAGCAGTGAGCCCACAAAGAAAGTCGCAGATCTGTATGTACAAGCCTTGCAGATCGCCGAAGCTGGTGAAAGGGTGCACAGTGCGGCTAAAAAATGGTTTGTGCGCCGCTCAGATGTATGCGGATGGTGGCTTGTGGTCCCTCGCTGAGGAGTTTTTCATAGCAGTTGGCGATCTTTGACGCGGTAATGGGAAGAACGATCTTGCTAATCAAGCGTACGGGAATGCTGTCCTGTGTCGTATTGGCCAGCTAGACATGGCTGGTGTAGAAGTTCTGCTGAATCGATTCACGGAGTCTATGGGTGACACCCACCGTTCAAGTGACGTGGATGTTTTCCTTCGAGTTTACTAAAGGCTTATCACAAGTGGTCAGTACAAATTTTTGAGACGGAAAGTGATCGCTACGACTCAATCTACAAGTTGGCACCTTGGCAGGTAAAAACGCAGTTCATTTTATGCATTAACGATGTGGTGACTAAAATCAAAATGAATATTATTACATCAACTTGTTTTTTTAGCAATGCCCATATCTTATTGGATAAAACAACTTGAGATTTTTGCTCTTAGTTTTGGGGGGGATACGCCTATAATTGAGGGGGGGGGGGGTACGGGTAGTAATTTGGGGGGGGGGATACGGATATCAATTGCCTTTTTGTAATCCATTGAAAATTTGATTCGGTACACTTTACCGAACCGAAACGTACTAATTGCACAATTAGATTGGTTTTACATATTACATCCTTAGATTTAATCACGGATACACTTACTTTTACCTTTTAATACAGTATATAAATAAGTCTGTTGAAGAATAGACTTTAATAATAGTTGTAGTTATATTATGGGTCGCCCTACCCGCACCCCCCTCCACCCTAGAGTAGGCCCACTAACCATGGATCTTGGATCTGGATTTCTACTGATCCCTGATCCAGATCCATCCCTATCTATTGGATCCATGATCTAACAGCAGCCCTCAAGCGTCTACTCTCTTCTTGAGAATGTGTACTCGACTCACCCTAGCTCAGACAGACAATCCGATTACTTACAAGCTTACTGATCAAAATCTAATGCTAGTCTGAAGTCAAAACCTTGTCGTTGAGTTCTTGGGGATCCAAGACCCATGGATCAATTAGCAGAAATTAATTTTGAAACAAAACCCACCCAAATCAATTGCAGAAGCTTGCATTTTTGCTAGTAAACAGACATTTTTGAATCCATAGTTGTATTTTTTCTGTCTTTTAAGTTGATTTAGAGATGGTTACAATACAGGCGATCAATTTTCAAAGAGAAAAAGGAGCATAGATGTACAGGCTAGAAATTGCTAGCTGTTCTAAAGAACTACTCTGTGCCTAAATACCCTTTCTGCCTGTAAAACTCCTTAGACACACTAGGGCTTCAATGTACCTTGGTGACAGGGCACTTCTATCCCATCTTAAGACCCTTCTGCCAGAAGAGAAGTGTAACGGGGTTACATTCGGGTAACACTGAGTGTTGGTGTACATTGGTACACCACGGTTGAGGCCAGTATTGGCCGGGTTGAAAGGTTTCGAACCTTTGGTTATTTTAACCAATCAGGGCATGGGCCCTTGGTGTGGTGGTGTCAGCCATCCACGTGTCAGTACACAGGTGTGTACACTACATTTTAGCTATGTATGAATTAGGAATATTCTACTTAGTGTTACATATAGTCTATATTAGTTTAAATAATTACATATTAAATATATATTCAGTTAGCTTTCCACTCCGTAGTACAGACGCACGACCTCGACCGGTCGTGTGTGTAGTGAGTGCCGTAGCGTAAGGGGAGCCCTCCCCTTAGCTACACCCTTTGTAAGGGAGCCTTGCCGTTAAGGCACTAGTACAGGCTAGAGTAAACTAACCCGGGAATCTTGGCCCCGAGTAGGAGAGCTCTCTCCTACTAAGCCCTTAATAAGGGCGTATCGGCTAAGTAGCGGCGAACGCCGCTTTAAGGAAAGCCCTCCTCTGTGCGCTAGCCGCACCGTGCGTATACGCACCGGCTACATCTGGTAGCACTTGTAGTCAATCCAACACCTGTGTTGGTAGACTAGACATCCCCTGCAAAGGATGAATCAGGACGATTGGGATAGTTTGACCATCGTCCAACAGGAAGCCTTTAAAAGGCTGTTACCCTTAACGGGGGAAGAAGGTATGAAGCTCCTAGTGGAGCAGGGCCTTGAGGCCGTAAAGGCAAGGGTGAATGCCCTCATCGCTCATGAGGCGAGTTGTGGTGGAGGTTATTCTACGGGGTTGCGCCCTCCATTATCGTTTAAGATAAAGGAGTTCACCGGAGAGAAGGGTGACAACCTTTATGTTTGGTTGCGAGAGGTCGAAACGGCCTTCGCCACAGCGAACACGACCGCTGATCACTTGCAAGTGGGGCTTGCATTGACCCATCTTACGGGCAAATCCCGTACATGGGCGTTTACATCCTCGGAATCAGTCAAGGACGTGTTTCCAACATGGAAGGTCCTTAAGCAGAAGCTTATGGACATGTACGCAACGCCTGATCTGGTTTTCCAGAATCAACTGGCGTTCCTGAGGTGCCGTCAAGGCACTAAGGACCTGGAGGTTTATATCCAGGAGTTCAAGACCCTGTTGGCAGGGATGTACGCGAAAGCGTATTCGGACGATGGGTCCATCCCCGTCTTCATGGGAGGCCTGAGAGAAGGGCCAGCACGTTCGGAATTGTTCCGATGCCGACCCGAATCCCTGGAAGAGGCATTCAAGATGGCGTTCAACGCCGAGAGGAACTTCCGTTCCTGTAAGGTGGGTCCCGAACCCATGGACCTGAGTCAGGTCGAAGCGGAGGAGAAACCTCCCGCTAAGAGTCATTCGGACTTTTTTTCACAGAGCTTCGAGACAGAGCTCTTGGCTATGCTGCAGCGGCGTGGGCCGCTGAGATGCTTCCTGTGTGGGAGCATGGATCATCTGCGGAACAGATGTCCGAAAAATCCCCAGCGAGACACTCGCTACAAGGGACTAAGGGTGGGGAAAAAGCCCTTGTCCAAGCCGTCGGAAAACGACGGCTCCCAGTAGGTGCGGGGCGCCCTACTGGGGGACCCCTCAGTGCTGTTAAGCCCCAGGGTAGGGGACGACAGCACAAAGCCCCGAGGGAAGCGGTGCTTTCTAGCACCGAGTTGGTGTACCAGCCAGGTTTGTTGGTAGTCCTTGCGGACGTGAAAGGCTTTGATAAGCCTTGGAGAGTCTTGATAGACTCTGGAGCGTCTGACAATTATGTCAGACGGGCTTCTGTTGTGAAGAGTCGGCTGTATGCCGAGGCCCTAGAGGCACGTTCTCGTGACGTTGTCACGGTCCGTCTTGCGACGGGCGTACAGGTTTCTGTACCCAAGGTCTCGATTGACCTTAAGCTGAAGTTTGCAGACTTCGACAGCTTAGAAGGTTGCCTAGTCCTTGATTTGGACTCGAGGTATGACCTCATTCTGGGCATGAAGTGGCTGGAACGCCACGAGCCATGGATAGACGGGAAGTCTAAGTCCATTGGCACAACGCACCCGCGGTCGGGTGAAGCATTGGTGAGTCATGAACCCACCTTTGCTCGATCGCAAAAGCGATTCTGGCGTGAGATGCCAGAGATTGGGATGTCTGAAATGATCATTCCCAATGGCGTTAAGGAAGAGTTCCTTAACGAGGGGGATTCGGCGGTTAATCCCCACGCCGTGAACGGCGAGACTGGTGAGTTACCTGTGGTAACTCCAGTGGTAGGGGTAGAGACCCCTGTGGTTAAGCGCGAGGCGCTTCCAAGCGAAGAGACCCGTAGTTCGTCTCTTTTGCACGTCGGAAATGATTCCGACCACGCCGTGAACGGCGAGACTGGTGAGTTACCTGTGGTAACTCCCGTGGTAGGGGTAGAGACCCCTGTGTTTAAGCGCGAGGCGCTTCCAAGCGAAGAGACCCGGAGTTCGTCTCTTTCTCACGTCGGAAATGATTCCGATTACGCCGTTATAGGTGAGACCGGCGAGTCACCGGTGGTAAAGGTAGATACCTCTGTGGATAGGCGCGTGGCGCTTCCAATAGATGGGGCAATTGACTCCCCCCATCTGGGTCTCGGGATGAGTCCCAAAGCTAGTAGTCAGCAGTCCTATAGGATGCTGAATAGTGTGACAGGTGTTGTCACAGAAGGCGTAAGCCTGGAACGGTTACCTGGGGTAGGCGAACTGTTGTCGTTGGAGGAGATGTCCTTCAACGAGTTTGAGACTGCTTTGAAAGCAGAGGAAATCGACGAGGTCGTCGTGTTGCGTCCGGAAGAGGAGTTGAACTCATCATCCACGATGGACGAGTCAGTTTTGGTGAAAACCAAACAGGCATTGAATGCCCGAAGCGGCCTCAACATCTTTGCGGATCCTGAGGACCCTTACCATTCCTTATTGAAGCAATTCGGAGATGTCATTAGTGACAACCC
>CM047592.1:5532781-5564972 GCA_026184515.1 Peronosclerospora sorghi | reverse complement strand
GGGATCCCCGTTTTACGGGACAATTCTGGGGAGCGTTGTTTAAGGTGCTAGGCACCAATCTCCTCATGTCCATTGCGGATCATCCGCAGACGGACGGTCAGACGGAACGCGTTAATCGCGTTGTGGAGGATATTCTCCGGAGTTTATGTCCGGATTCTCCAAAGAGTTGGAGTGAGATGCTCCCGATTGTTGAATTTGCTATCAACAATTCGGTACATGCATCTACGGGGTTTACCCCGTTTTACGTGAACGGATTGGTGAATCCGAGGGTTCCGTTGACGCCACGTGTGTGTGCCCAGGGCTTGAGGGGGGAGGATTCCTCGATGTAAGCCCTGTATCTGTGCGAAAGCACATCGATAAGTTTTATCGACGCGCCTTAGTGTCTTACGACACGTCTGCGATGCCATGGCGGAAAGCCAAGACAAGCATAAGGATCAAGCTGACCGAAAGGGGCGGCGTAACAAAAAGGTATACAAAGTAGGAGTAAGTGTTTTATTAAACGCTAAAAATCTTCCTACACATGCAGTTTCAAATGTGTTGCGCAATAAACTGCGCCCCAGTTTTGTGGGCCCCTTTAAGGTGTTATCCCGAAAGGGCTTGTCGTATACCTTAGACATCCCAAAGGCGATGCGTACGCATCCAACCTTTTATGTGGGTATTCTTAAGCCATACAAGAACCCGGAGGCGGGTCCCCTCGCGGAGGAAGGTGAGAAACCGGATAGCCGAAAGGCGCAACATGTCGGAACATCTCCGACATGGTTGATATATGACCCTGAAGCTCCGCAACGGCCGTCTCGAGAGAGGCAAGCCGCCTTTCGAAACGATCAGTGGCATCCCACTCATCGCGGAGTCCTTCCGTGGATATCATGGATGCGATGGCTGTGTCGATCACAGCGCTCGCGAATCTCACGTCACAATTGGGCGACCTCCTCCTCCAATGCTAGATTCGGAGGGTACTCCACACTATCATGTGGAGCGTCTGATGGCGCGACGCCATCATCGGGGTCAAACCCAGTATCTGGTGAATTGGAAGGGTTATCCACACTCACAGAGTTCGTGGGAGTTCGAGACTCCCCTAGGGAAGGATTGCCGCGACGTCGTTGACGCTCGAGCGGGAGAATCCCGCTGCAGCTCAACGACCAAAGGGGCACGAGAAGCCCCTTCACTCCCAGTAATTGGGAGTTCGCCGGAGGCAGATGTGGCTCTCACACTATCCTCTGGCACCGTGGTGGAGACAAGGGCGCTGGCGTGGCGCGTGCTATATGGAGCACGTAATAGCTCCATCGCTTTGTCTCTAGCGAATGCCAGACGCAATGCCCTCTCCACACAAATGTCACGACGGGAATAGCTGTTGTGCAGCTCATTGAAGCTGGGGAGAAGCTTCTCCCCTTCCGACCAAGCGCGGAACTTCTTCTCCGCATCCTCAACACTCTATCCCGGAGAAATAACGATAGGACCTCGCGGAGGTTCTCAACAGGGGTACCCGGTACCTGCCTGTCGAGGCGTTCTCGGTATGAGACGCTAGTGAACTGCTTTTGCGTAAGCTGTGGTTGCCGGAGTTTCTCACGGCGTTCGTATTGATACGGCTATTCAGCCGCGGGGGAAGGGGTATAGGATGCTAAACCATTCCTTATAACACGTCTATCCCACTTTGGAAGGTCACGAGGACCGTCAAAATTATATGCCGCTCTTGGCAGGCATTTGGGGGCGCGTAACACAGTCCTTAGTGCCTGTGCGGCAAGCTGGCTTTCATGAGCTGCGTCCAGATCATTGGTGATGATCGCCTTCGGAGATCCGGATGTATCATCCGACATTGGCAGGGGTGGTGCACTGGTTAGTGCATTTTCCCCACGCGTGAGGAACGGATTAGGCTGCCGACATCGTCGTTCGGCGTTGTCGGAGCGGTCAACCGTTGGGGAGATATCCCCAAAGGCATCCACCTCCGAGTTCTCGGAATAATCTACCTCCTCTAGAGGAGACTCCATAGAACCACTGGAGGTGTCCATGGATATCCAGAAGTACTGGCGTTGGAGTTATCCAACAAAATTTTGTTTATTGCGTAAGCAATAGTCTTGATGGGGAGGATGTAACAGGGTTACATTCGAGTCACAACTAGTAGGTGGTGTATGTGATTACACTACGGTTGGGGTCAGTATTGACCGGTTCGAAATGTTTTAACCACTGGTTATTTTAACCAATCAGGGCAGGAGCCCTTGGGGTGGCGTGTCAGCCATCCACGTGTCGGTACACAGGTGTTGTACACTACATTTTAGCTAGGTACGAATTTGATATGTTCTACTTAGTATTACATATAGTTTACATTAGTTTAAATTAATTTAGGCTAATTATATATTAAATATATTCCGTTTACATTTCACTCTATATTACATACGCACGACCTCGACCGGTCGTGCGTGTAGTGAGTGCCGTAGCGTAAGGGGAGCCCCCTTATCTACACCCTTAGTAATGGAGCCTTGCCGTTAAGGCAGTAGCGAAGCTACAGTAAACCAACCCTGGAATCTTGGCCCCGATTAGGAGAGCTCTCTCCTACTAAGCCTTTATAAGGGCGTATAGGCTAAGTAGCGGCGAACGTCACTTTAAGGAAAAGTCTTCCTCTGTGCGCTAGCCGCACCGTGCGTATACGCACCGGCTACAGTCGTCAACTTATGCACCGACCACCACCTTTTCGGCTCCTTGGTGCTTGACAAAAAGGCACGTATCAGTGATGCACTGCGTGAGACCAAACTCTAACAACGTTTCACATAGGCATTGGTGCCACAGGCGCCCAGCCTGCTTCAACCCATAAAGGTTCCGCTTCAACTTCAGTGCGAGCTCCTTTGGTGACTTTACACCGAAATTACGCAATGTATCCACCGTGACTTCCATGCCTTGCGGCACCTGCAAGTAAATTTCCACATCATCTTCAGACTTGGCCTTGGGGTAGGCACTAGGCACATCGCTGTGGCGTGCCGCTACCCCCCACACTTGCGCCAAGACCAGAATCAATTTAACGTTATTCAACTCCATAACGGTTGAAAACGTGAAAAACTAATCATCTCCGACAACTTGTTTATCGCCTCTGGCGACCAACTTCGCCTTGTACCTCTCAACCGACCCGTTTGCACTGACTTTCGTCTTGTACACCCACTTGGTCGGGAGAGGTACCTTGCCCTCAGGGCGGCGAACAACATCCCATGTTTCCAGATCTTGGAGGGCCTTAAGCTCCTCCATTTCGGCCTGACTCCACATGTTCGACTTCGCACCGCCGTGCGCCTCACGGTAGTTCTTCGGATATGTTAATATTGTTAAACCACCTGGTGGCTAACAACCAGGTTCATACACGCATAAAGAGCCTTCCACATTTTCGTTAATTTCATCAGTTTTTTTAGGAATTTCATCGCTTGACGCTGCCCTTTTGGCCCTCGAATCTTCGTACTCTTGGCCCTTCACTGTCTTCTTGGACTTCCTGCGCGTCTTCCTAGTGCCTTGCACTGATCTCTCGACGCTTCTCGGCTTGGTTGTAGCCTCCGGTATTCCGTTACTTCCGCGACCTTTACTCGGCGCATTTGAACCAGCGTTTCTCGAGCTCGACTCGGCCATTTCTTCGAGTTCTGGACTGCGTTCACCTTCCACCACTCTTGGTTAACTTGTCTCTCGTCTCGGCACTGAGCTTCTCGATCGCTGTGACGTGCCGCGTCACCACGACCACCCTGTCATTCATCAACAGTACTTTGAAACCTTTGCTTTCGTCACTCCTCCCTAAAATTAGGGCGCGCTCGGCGTGCTTCGCCAGCGTCTTCTTCTTGGGATCCCGCCAAATCATGCACGGGGACCCGAAAACCACTATGTCGTTTACTGCCGGTCTCTTACCGGTCAGCACTTACAATGGCGAAATTCGCCCGATATTCGACCTTGTCGGAGTACGGTTTAGTATGTACGCAGCATACTCAGCCGCCTCCGACCAATACGTAAGGGGTACACCTGACCCAAATATCATGCACCGTACCATATTGAAAATGGTCCGGTTCATCCGGTCCGCCTTTCCATTTGACGCCGGATTTCCTGGTTCGGTTACTTGGCGACGGATACCGGTATGCTTGCAAAACAGATCAACGTTCCGGTACTCCCCGCCACCATCCGTACGCAACACGTGCACCCTGCACGAAAATTCATTTTCAAACCAAGCGATAAAATGTCCAAACAATTTCGCTGCTAGGTCCTTGGTTCGCGCCGCGAAAACTCTGACGTAATTGGAATGATGATCCACAAACACAACAAAGTACCGGTTGCCTCGTCTGTCGCGGGGAGTGATCGGACCCTTGAAGTCACTGCAGATCACTCCTCCGATGCGATCATTCGGCGCATTTCCGCCCGAATCCACCTTTGCTTGTACCTTTCTGGTAGCTTTCCCTTCGGCACACGTAAGACAATTCGGTCTATTCGTGTCCGTTAAAGCAATACCAGATCTCGGGTCCCTGGCTAACCTTTAAATGGTATTATAGGCCAGGTGACCCAGGAGCATGTGTAAATGGTGCAGGCTGACAGTGTGGACGTCTGGACTGACATCTTCCAACACACTATTGGCAACCATGTCACCAAAATCCTTCGAAAAACTTCGCGCCTTTTCGGCCTTCAACTTAGCGACGAAAACTGAACCATATGTCATCACGTCAAACAATTTCTCGCCCTTGATCATGAGGTTCATCTTGTTGCCATCATCAACCATGGTGCAAACCTTTTCGCGCAACCTACCAAGTGAAATCAGATTTCTGGCAAGTTGCGGTGCGAAGTATACTTCGGTCAAGACAACGACCGTTTCACTTTTGTCGCACGTCCGCAACGTAAGCCGTCCGACCTTGGTTGCCTGAAGTGTGCCACCATCTCGCAAGGCAAAAGTATCATCGGGACTGGAGTCCCTGGCGTATTCTAATAAATTTGCGTTCGACACCAAGTGTGTAACAGGACTGATCCTGTTACAGGCTTACACTGTGTTGTGCGAGGAAGCGCGCAATAAAATAAGGGCAGGATTAGTTGATAACAACTAATCCTATACTAAAAGTAAATATAAATATTTACTTTATCTTAAGAACGCAAAATTAAGAGTGTTTATTTAATGGGTGGTTAGCATCTAATAGTATAGTAATTACCTAACTAATATAAAAATATCAAGTATTCAACTAACTGTACTATTAGTTAACCTGCATGATTCGGTATTTATACCGAATCGACTTTTCCTTCGTAGATTATAATAACTTATAATCTCTTATTTAAATTTCAGACAACGCGTCTGAAATTTAACTGTGATATTCTAACTTGAATATCAATTATGTAATGGCACCCCATTACATCACCCCCAACTTAAGGTGGTTGGCCAATAATAATTCTTATTTTGGCCAATCATAGGTGGCACTTGTTGGTCGGAATTTCTCATTCACCAACTGATTGACCATCGACTCGATGGTCAAAGCACGCGGCGGCGCTCTAAAGAGCGCTGCTGAAAACATCGAAGGAGATTCTTCCTCCGCCTCAGCACTAGGTGCTGAGGTGTTGAGTGACAACAGTGACGCTGCATTAGCAGCGTCAACTACACAAAGGTCGGAAGACGTATCGTCTTCGACCACAGATGCTTCTAAGGCGGCATCTGGCAAGAAACAGGGAGATATTGCTAATGCAACATCTCGCACGATGAAAACTTCCGAATGGCATGTTGCCAAGAGGGCCATGTTCGGAATTTCTGACTCCGAACAAAGTGATGAGGGTACGGCTGTCCCCACAAAAGGATCTAGCGAGTCGAAACTCGCTAGGTGCTCATCGCCTAACAGCGATGATGACTCTGGTGTCGCTGTCATAGCTGACACCGACAATGATTATCACAGATGGTTGCGGGAACGCAGCTCCCCATCTGGACCAAGTACTTCTCCACGTCGGGGTGATTTAACCCCGGTGCGTGGTGTTGAAGCAGGCGGTGCTACGCCTTCTAAAAGAGCTCGAACAGAAGCGGCGCCTGCCGATTCTGAAGCGTATCATCATACGGAACCACATGTTCCGTACAGAGTGGGGTTTTGGACCCCTGGATGGGCTATTACCCCCAACAGTGGCGGTCACCGTAAGCGGGACTGCCAATATGCGTTGTTCGATATCAACGTGCTGTATGACTGCGAAGACATCCAGTCACGTCGATTCGATCGAAGTACAGACGATAGGCGTCTGTACTTTATTGAACTCTTTTTCCAGGTTCGATATTATTCGAGCCGGAAAGGGTCAAGGATGGACGATAAAGACGCCCTGACTCAGAGTTGGAACGCTTTTGCTGACAACTACAACAAAAGCTCCGATGACTACGTGAACAAAGTTCACGTAATGCGCGAGCGCTTTTTAAAGCACTCGCGGACAGGCAAAATGGAATAAATCCATTTTGCTTGCATCAAAGAAGGGTTGAACGGTGGTGTCCCTTCTCACCTCGTTTGCCCGCGGTGTCCGCAGGGCACTCCTCGTCTGTCAGAGGAGGAGTTGCGGGGGTACGGTGGTTTTTCCGTACCCGCCGAAATTCAGGGCTTAATCGATGCCCTAAATGCATCAACACCTAGTGTTGATGCTACTTCGCATTATGAGTTTGGGACTCCTTCTCAAACTAGTTAAAAGGTCTGGGGCGTCGGCCCTCAGAACCTCAATAGGCTCCCAAGAGTCGAACTTTTGGGGGTAGCCCAGACAGCGTACTGAGTACTCGGTACGCTGCCCCTTCTTCGAAGGAACCGAGCGCTTCGAGATCAAGCGCTCGAGAATGTATCGCTTATTCCCCTGATTATCGATCAGGGGCGGCGGAGGTTGAGAATTCCCTCGCCGTTGTTCTTGCGGAGCATGGTTCATCGCTCCGCAAGCTCGAGGAGGGTTATTCCTCGTTGAACAGCGATATGTCTCACTCTGTGAAGACATATCGGTCTCTTCGCGAGGATGTCCGAGACATCTTCGGGGCGCACACTGCCCTCCAGCAGAAGAATGATCTTCTGTACATCGAGCTTTCCCGCTATAAGGAAGATCTCGATCGGCGCACGGCTGATCTTGAGCAGTCGAAGGAGGAGGTAATGCCTCTCCGCTCTGCTCATCAACGGATGGAAGCCGATTACAAGTCTCTCTTGGGAGACTTGGAGAAGCACGGTATCTTCCGTGGTTTTGTGTCTCGTCGTAAGACGAAGACGAATGATACGGTTTGAGCCGCCCAACATAGAATGTTGGGTGGAGCCGCATTGCTGTGGGAATGTCTAAAGTATAGGCATTCCCCCGAATCTCTTGGACCTTGAAAGGTCCAATGTACTTAGGAAGCAACTTCCGTGTAGGGAAGTTGCTTATTGCATGTATAGGCAAATTAGTAGTACTTAATAATACCAATTCGCCTTTCCGAAAGGAGTATTTGTTCTTCCTTCCTTGCTTGTCTGCATTTTGCTTCTGCTTATCCAAAGCAGAAGCAAGTGCATTTTTTATATAGCGTATTACAGCTTGGCGCTGTAATACGAATTCATCTACTGCTTTATCAGCAGTAGGTGCGTTGTCCTCATTGTCTGCAACCATTGCTGCAGACAGATATTCATCATATGCAGCTTCAGTTTCATTTGAAGCTGCTTCCGCTTCTACTGTACGTTCAGTAGAAGGGCCATCGTTTTGTTCACAAGTTGCAGTTGCAACTTGCGCATTGACTCGCTCAAAATTTGAGCGGGTCCCTCCCCCACTTAGATTTGGCGTACCTCTAAGTAAAGCCGGGGATCGTGGATACCTTAAGGCATTCACGTAGAACGGTGTATGCTTAGTTGAAGCATGCACCGAATTGTTAATCGCGAATTCAGTGAGTGGCAGATAGTCACCCCACTGTTCAAAGGCATGTGCGTATGATCGCAACATGTCTACGAGAACGCGGTTAGCCCGTTCCGTCTTCCCATCCGTTTCCGGATGGTCCGCAGTTGACATCTTCAACTGGGTTCCCAACAATGAGAACTTTTCTTGCCAGAAACGTCCTGTAAATGTCGGATCTCGATCCGAGACAATGTCTTCCGGTATTCCGTGCAAACGGAATACCGTATCAACGAATATCCGCGCTGTTTGAGCGGCGGTTACGTTTGCTGATACTGCAGTAAGATGTACCATCTTACTGAAACGGTCTACAAAGACCACTATTCCGGTCTTCCGACTATTGTCGGGTGGAAGACCGAATACGAAGTCCATTGAAATGGACTTCCAACACTCTGTCGGAACCGGCAGAGATTGCAGCGGAGCCTGTTCAGACTGTGCAGGCTTAACGCACTGGCAAATATCGCAAGCGCGTACGTATTTTCGTACCCACTTGTACTGGTTTCGCCAGTAAAAGTCACGTGCGAGAGAAGCGTATGTCTTCTCTAGACCTTGATGCCCCGAAATCGGTGCATCATGATACTCAAACATAATTTGATGTTTGAGATCATCGTCGTTTGGAACGATGATGCGACTTTCATCTTTTAGGTCTGTGCTGTAAATCAGCAGACCATCGTGCAGTCGATATCGATGCACGCAAGCGCGGAGGAACTCTGGGAGTTCGTCGCGCTTCCCACTTGATTGATTACTTAAGTAATCAATCAACAGACGTGTCTCCTCGTCTGTTTTGTACGCCTCGCGTACTTGTCGTATAATTGACGACAACAAAGCAGTGCAACGGATCGCGTTTGCACTGGCATCTTCGGTTACGGACGGTTTCGTCTCGTAATCGGGCCTTCGTGATAGCGCATCCGCTATCACGTTCAACTTTCCGGGTTTGTATTCAACCGTAAAGTTGTACTCAGCAAAGAATGGCAGCCATCGAGCCATTCTTTGAGAAATGTGTGGTGAATTCACGGCCGTGCGTAGCGACGCATGGTCCGTGTGAACCACAAACGGTCTATCTCCCAATAGATAGATCCGAAACTTGGCCAGTGCATACTTCATGGCAAGGAGTTCCTTGTCATGCACTGGATAGTTGAGCTCGGCTGGGCGCAACTGACGCGATTGATAGCAGATTACGCGATCACGATCATCGTGATCACGCTACATCAAAGCACAGCCGATAGCAAAATCGCTCGCGTCACAAACGACGTGGAACGGACGCTCGTTATCGGCTATAGCCAAGGCAGGCGCTTCAGTCAAGCTTTGCTTGACTGCATCAAAAGCATCTTGGCATTGGGTATCCCAATGCCATTCGACATCTTTCTTAAGCAATTGAGAAAGAGGTCGTATTAACCCAGCATAGTTGCACGAATACTTGTGCAAATATGTTGCCAACCCAAGGAACTTTCGAATTTACTTAACGTTGTTTGGCGTAGGCCATTCAACAATCACCCTGATCTTTTCTGGATCAGGACGCACCCCGTTCATGCCCACAAAGCATCCAAGAACGGGTATCTCAGGTGCACCAAAGGTGCACTTCTTCAGATTTGCATATAGCTTATGCTTACGCATAAAATCTAACACTCGACGTAGATGCTCCCTATGGACATCTACATCGCTTTTATCGTGTTCACCCTTACTATGGATGAACACGTCATCGAAATAACTCGGTGCGAATTCTCGCACCGGGCGTAATAGATGCGTTACGCATCTGTTAAACGTAGCAGGGGCATTTCGAAGCCCCTGCGGCATAACAAGCCACTCCCAAAGCATGCCGCTTGGGGTGCTTACTGCCGTGAGAGGGATATCCTTCTCACGCATTAGGATTTGATAAAATCCATCTCTTAGATCGAGAGCACTAAAGATGGTGCTCCCGCACATGCCATCAATGATGACATCTTTTCGCGGTATCGGGTCTGCGCCGGTACCGTCGCTGCGTTCAGCTTGTTGTAAGCGTGAACGATTCTCCACCCACCTGTGGACTTTTTTACACAAAAGGTGGGGGTAGAGTGCGGTGAGATAGACTCCCGCACTTGGCCTGCTTTACGACGAGCTTCGAAAAACTCGTCGATCGCTTTTACTTGATCACTCGGCAACGGCCATTGCCGCGTGACACAATACTTCGTGCCTGGCACGAAGTCAATTTCATGACGAGTTCCCTTATCCTTAGGGAGCTCGCTAGGTACTTCTTCTGGGAATACGTCAGCGTATTCCCGAAGTACCTCATAAAATTGGGAGTTCGCTTTAAGCGACTCCCAGCTCTGCGCTTCAAAGCGTTGAACTTTGGTTTGGTCATTGGGAACCTCGTTCTTAATGTTTACCACTTGTAATGTGGATATTCGTTCACGAATATCCACTACATCATCTGTTGCAACGATGATACAGATCTGTTCGATCTGATCATCGTGCAAGTTTCTCATAAACTTCTTCCAGTTTAGCGCTGGAAGAGCCATCGCCTCCGAACCTTCTTTCGGAGGGTGTTCCATAAACAGAGACTGGGTAGCTAATCCGGTGTTCGTTTTCGTCAAGACGTTGATCGTCTCGACGGAACTGTCCATGCAATCAGACGCACTCGTCTGATTGACTGCTACACGGTGATTACGATTCACCGTGTGCGAATACTCATCATCATGGTGGCCACTGCCTACCATGGAATTTTCTTGGCGATCAGATGTGCTCGTCTGATTGGCCGCCTTTTCTGCGACACGGTGGTCTTTATCACCCGTGTGCATGGCTAACGTAACGTAGTGGGCACTGGCCACGACGGAGTTGTGCTCACGATTGCACTCGATCGTGAGTTCACTCCCATCAACACGGAATTCTTTCATCGTGTTGGAACCTTCGGTCGCACAGTGGGTGTTTCCCACTGTGGATACTATTTCATTCTCACGATGGGTGTTTCCCACCGTGGATATCACTTCATTCTCACGGTGGTCTTTATCATCCGTGGAATGTTTCTCTCCAACACTCAACGACTCTTCTGTTGCGTGTGGTAGTCCCTCTGGACTCTCACCAGCGGAGGTACCTTCCGCTGATCGTGTCAGAGCAGACCTGGTGGTGCCATCGCTATCCACCAGAATGTCTGACGCTGCGGTTGTATCTTCTGATACAGCCGGATTACACACAGGGTGATCAGATCCTTTGGGTCCGCCACAGTCGATCGATAGGTTAACCCAGTCGATCGAAGGTTTAAACTTGGACATCCATGGGATTCCAAGTATCACATCAAACTTGTCATCTAAATCGAGGACGATGAATTCATCCTCGAATGACAGTTCATTCAACTCGAAGCGTGTTTTAATCACACGCTTTGGAATAGTCACGATTGCACCTGTTGCTAACCGGACTGACAACATACTTCGTGGGGTTTCTACCTCCACGAAGCTCAACAGCGTTAGACTCTGAGTTCTAACGAAATTGTTTGCCGCTCCTGTGTCAAACAAAGCTCGCATGGGGACATCGCTCCCGTGCTGCTTAACCTACAGGGTGATAAGAGGCTTATCATCACCCTGCACCTTTTGACAGGACATAGTCCCGTCTGGGGCTATTACCCTCACATGCCCTATGTCGGCATGTGGGATAACATTCCCAGTAGGGCGCCCCGTCCCTACTGGTGATCTACGTTTTTTGCACCAACAGGGTGATGTCCCTGTTGGTGTCGCCGTGCAGCGGATGGTTCCGTCCGCTGACTGCGTGGCACTGGACGCGGTGCCATACACTCATGGGCAAAATGCCCCACTTTCGCGCATCGATTGCAGCGAATGTTCTTCTTAAATTTCGGTTGCTTCGAGTTCGAAGCAACCGCAACCGATAGGTCCATCGGCTCTGGACCTCCACCGCCCATGCTCTGGCGCGGGTGGCTGTTTCTTGAGACGAAGTGTGAATTTCGTCTGCCCGACTGCTGATTGTTGACATGCTGTTGCGGCATGTCAAAAGCGAAGGGCTGTTGAGCCCTTCGGCTGTACCCAGCATGCGATGACGCTGATCGCATGCTGAACTCCACACGGATTCTCATATCAATTACATCCCTTAGAGTCTCTGGCGGGTGCCGGTAGAGATTTGTTTGACGGGACCATCATTGAGTCCCTTCATGAAGCCAGTGTCCTGCATAGCAGGGGGAACCGGCTCATACACAATATT
Organism: Peronosclerospora sorghi; assembly: GCA_026184515.1. Lineage (NCBI taxonomy): Eukaryota > Oomycota > Peronosporomycetes > Peronosporales > Peronosporaceae > Peronosclerospora > Peronosclerospora sorghi. The sequence goes on along the minus strand of CM047592.1, from coordinate 5,552,948 downwards.
GGACAGCAAATATTGCGTCTTCTGAGCGTAAGCTTGAAGGTCAAGCTTACCTTGCCGCAGTTCCATGAACTCCTGCCGACTACTTAGCTCCATTTCTGGAGCTTCAAAGTTGAGCTTTAGCTCAGCTTTTAATTCCTGATAAGTCAGGAACGCAGAGTCATCAGTGTCTCTGCGACTCATCGCCCATGCCCTGGCTCTGCCGCCCAGACATGTTGTGGCGAAGTACGCCTGTTGACGTTCGTCAACAATATTATGCGCAGAGATGGCATCTTCCACCTCTGCGAACCATCTACGAAGGGGCTCGCCCCCTTCGCCGGTAAAGGGCGGTACTCGCGCCTTTACCACTTCAACGCTATGCGTTGCAGGTGCGGTCCGCGCTGCCTCTTGCGCGGGCCGTGCTGGCTTTTCCAGGTGGTTTCGCCTAAAGCGATTCACCAATTCTATCGCTTCCTCCGGGGTCTTACCCAGGAGGAAGGTAATGATGTCGGTCCCCGTGGACCGAACCATTTCCACCGTCGCGTCTTTACTACGCGACGAGAAGTGGGGGAAGTGTTTCGTCACCACTTCCAGCGTTCTCTCTCGCTCGGCAGGCGTCATGTCTCACGACTTGATGCCGAGCGGCTCTTAATCTTCGCTCCGCTAGTTAACTAGCGGAACGGAACTGTGGTCGTTAAGACGGACCACAAAGTGCTACCAGGTGTAACAGGACTGATCCTGTTACGGGCTTACACTGTATTTTGCGAGGAAGCGCGCAATACAATAAGGACAGGATTAGTTGGCAACAACTAATCCTATACTAAAAGTAAATATAAGTATTTACTTATTCTTTAGAACGCAAAATTAAGAGTGTTTATTAAATGGGTGGTTAGCGGCTAACAGTATAGTAATTACCTAACTAATATAATAATATCAAGTATTAAACTAGCTGTACTGTTAGTTAACCTGCATGATTCGGTATTTATACCGAAACGACTTTTCGTTCGTAGATTATAATAACTTATAATCTCTTATTTAAATTTAAGACAACGCGTCTGAAATTTAACTGTGATATTCTAACTTGAATATCAATTATGTAATGGCACCCCATTACAAAGTGTCTACTAGCACCACTGTCAATAATCCAAACATCTTCGTTTTCATTTCCCTTACCACATGCATTTACGTATGCACCTAAAGTGGTATCCTTGTTCGAAAACACGAACGCTTTGACCACCTTTCATTTTCGCCAGGACCCTGCCCTTGCGTGCGTTCACTTCCACTCTTCCGGCGCTTTTCGGGGCAATACCTCTGTATGTGCCCCTCGCCACCACAGGCGTAGCACACGCGCCGCCCCTTACCAGATGTTGCTGCATGCACGTGCAACTTAGGGGAGGGCTTCGACTTCACTGCATCATCTTCGAGCTCTTGCGCCCAGGCAATCAACTCTTGTGCATGGCCTAGGTAATCCACCCTTCTCGGGTCATACCTATGCATCAACATTATCTTGAGGCGCGGCGCAGCATATTTCAAGATGTTTTCAACAATTAACTTTTTACTCGACCCGCTTTCGCGAGCCAGAGCTACTAGGTACAAGTAGTGCTCCGTCCAGCTGCGTTGCCGATCTTTCTCCATCGCAAACCTTGCAGCGGCTTGGTGGTGGGATATCGTCGTCTTGAATCCCAACCACATCTGATCCATGACATGAATTAGCGTCGGTCGCACCCGCCACCACCATGCAACATTCGTGCGGTAGTATTTAGCGGCGGTGACCTCCAAGTGCTCGCCAAACTTATTTACCTTCAACCGTTCACTCCATTGGAAGCCAGAGGTCATCTCTGCAACTTAAATCGCTTCCCTGAATAGGTAGCCCACTGGCGATACCCTGCACCCAGACCGGGATACAGTTCGCGTCCCGAAAACTTGTCGATACTCAATTTGGGTATTTTGTACCCGGTGTGCTGCACCGGTACATATGGCTGCGCGGCGGGCACTTCGGCACCGCCTGCACCTTGCGACGCAGCGGGCGCCCTGCGAGGTGCTTCATACGTTCGTGGGCGTGGCCTTGCGCCAGCTTCTACCCTTTCGTCCCCGGCCAGATCATCCAAACACATCTGCTGGCCGAACGGACGGTCATTCCTGAGACTTCCACGGAAATCGTTCTCCGGGACGCGCACCAGCGCCTCCCTCTTACGCTCGGGAGACTTCTTCGGGGGTGCGGGCCTAGCTCGCCCTGCATCTGGGTCGTCCACAGTTGACGAGATTTCCCGCAAACTGTTCAACATCTCCCGAAACTCACCCGGAGAGGGCACATCGTCATCATCAAAATCAATCATCGTAAACTTAACAAAAAACTTTCAATCACGTCCGTCAATCGCTTCCCCTTCGATAGGGGTCTTTCCACAAGCTCCACGGAACGTAACAACGAGAAAAAATGTATCAAAGCACACTCCAATGACCAAGAAAACTCCACGAGATTACTTGGCGCAACTTGGGGCTCATAACCTGTTAAAATCAACCAAAAATAGTTGCGTGCACTTCACGCGATCAAGACTCACCTGCTGACGAAGTTTCAGCGTGGGAGGATCAGCGGAAGGTGCGGAAAGGTTTGCGTCGCGCGGTAGCCGTAGAGAGTTCAGTCTAAGCACTCTGTATTTAAATGTAAAACGGAACGTAAATATATATTATGTATAGTTACTTAAGTCACTATCCAGTCCTAATGCCACTTAATCTTGTAACTGCTGCTATATGCAATAAATGTATGGCTTACCTGAAACAGCCAATGGGATTCCACTACACGGAAGCGTGCAAACTCCAAAATGGGTACACACTCTTCCAACACATTTAGCGAGCTAAATGACTGCGGGGGGGGGGGGGGGGGGGAGCTTGGGGTGATTGTTCGTGTTGGAGGTTTTCGCTGCGCGCCCTTGCTGCGTATATATAGGTATCGCCGTTTTAGCGTCCACCCTCACCTTCCATACCACCAATCATTTGGTAGCAGGACCCTGTCAAAAAAGAGAAAAAAGCAAAAATCCAGCCAATCACGAAAAAGCGAGAAAAAATCCAGCCAATCACTAATTTTCGAACCCACAGACACGATTTGTATGGGAAAAAATCACAATTTTTTGAGGCGCGCTAGAGCGAAACCAAAAAATGATAGAGCCAAACCAATCGCGCTCCCGATTTAGGATCACCCTACCCGCACCTAGACTTAGGTTACCGCCACCCCACGTGATTTTCCACCAATTGAAATAAACTCACAAAACCATAATAGAACGCGAATCATACTTAGCCAATATAGATTCTGCAATTTCCTTTGTACCTCGCAAGTAACCAAAGAGAACCAAGCACTTTCCACTCGCTGAACATGTTGAACATATATCCACCCGCGACACAAAGTGCCCGGAACGGTCAGACGCTCTCGTACCCACCGGGTACAGACTCCATCGTGAGCGAGATTTACGAGGCCACCAAGACATCGGTACGAAGGAGAAACAGCTGAACAAGGCTCTGGGTGAGAAGACAGCTACGCAGCGCGGCTACATTGCCAAGCGCTACAAGGAGCTGCATAATTAGAGTCTGCGCGACCTCGTGGACGAAGAGACCTCGGGCCACTACGGCTTCTTGATCAAGATGCTAGCTTCTCCCCTTCCAGAGGCAGAGGCGGGGATCTGCACAAGGCTACGAAGGGCCTCGGTACGAAGGAGGATATTATCTACCCCGTTGTTGTTGGCCGCACCAACGTCGAGATCAACATCCTTAAGAAAACGTACTACGAGGTGTAAGGTAAAGACCTGGGTTCCGTGCTGGACAATGACTTGCACGGTTACTTCCAGACAATCATCTTGGCCCCGCTGCAGGCCGCACTAGTCCCCTACGACGCGACCATCCACAATGCCGCCAAGGTTGAAGCTGATGTCGAGAAACTCTACAAGACTGGCCGTGGCAAGATGGGTACGGACGAGTAGGGATTTGCGGGTGTGTTAGTGTCGAGTCCACCCGAGCACTTGCTCGTTGTAGCCGCCGCCTACGAGAAAAAGTACAGGGAATCGCTAGTTAAGGCTGCAGCACACGAGTTTAGTGGCCATGGTGAAAAGGTTGTGCCATTCCTCATCCGCATGATCACTGAGCCGCTCGATCTGCTAGATGAGTTGTTCGAAAGTGCCATTAAAGGTTTCGGCACGGACGAAAACGCTCTGAGATCGGCTGTCGTGCACTACCACATTGTGCTGCGTGATATTAAACCCGTGTACAAGAAGAAGTACGGTAAGGAGCTGCGCGAGCGCATTGCTGAGGAGGTGAGTGGCGACAATGGTGAGCTGCTGCTGTCTGTGTTCGACGCCCGCGATTAGTCTCAGAAGCTGTCGTGCTCGTCTTAACTGCTTCTGCTGCTGTATATCATGATGAAAAGTGTCGGTGATGTTACCATAGTGGACGCGAATGAATATAATTGTTGTGCCTATTAGCCTATAGAACTATCTGCCAATCATGATCATGTGTCGTTGTATGTTGTGGAATGTCTGACTATTCGCCTTTTACATACAACCGAGCGACGCAGACTATCAACTATTGATGGCTACAGTTTCTGAATGTGTATTAACGGAGGCGCTTTATCAATTGTATAGTCCACTTAGTTCGCCACGTATACGTAGACGTGCAGAATCATTGCTGCTGCAATTTCAGCGCTCGCCTGCAGCTGATCAGTCCCTCCTAAAGAATATTACAATAGAACTATATTGACTGAAAATTAACCTAATTCTAGGTGCGGGTAGGGTGATCCTAAATCGGGAGCGCGATTGGTGTGGCTCTATCATTTTTTGGTTTCGCTCTAGCTCGCCCCCAATTTTTTATATAAGTTAGGTGTAATACTATAGGGTCGCCCTACCCGCACACCCCCCTCCACCCTAGGAGCACCCCCCACGTGACTTTCGCCAATAGAGATATTGCTACTAATAGTATATATTGGTTAAAATAGCGCTAACATCTAGATACCTTATAATAGTTTTCCGTGTGACACAGGTACCTAACCTCTCGCGTTGCTTTGTCAACTCGGCGATCCCATTGGAACCAAAAACAGAGGGCGTTACCGCCGAGCACGTAGACGACTCCGACAATCCACTCACCCACTTAGAAGCGAGACACACCAGCACCGGAAGTTTTGTTTTACGACGCATTTGCATTGCAAGGCGCCAGATTAGCGTCGACGTCAAGCGTCTAGCCGTGCTGATGTGTCGTAAGTATTCATTAAGGAGTACTCTGACAACGAATGGAACGATGCAAAATATGAAGAGCAACGTGGGGTGGATCATTTCAGTGTGACCAGTTTCGGTGATGTTGCGACCAATACCAGTGTCCAGAAGCAGATGGTTGTGGCCACCGCTTGTGGTTGGCATGTTCGGATAGCCGTTCCACCACTTCATCATGGTATTAACAAGCTGGAGCTCGTACATTGTAGCCCAAGTCGCAATATTGCCAAAAATGAACAAGGCAACGCCCAGCGTGATGAAGAAACGCAAGACTTGGACGGTGGTCGACGGCGTGACTGGAAGAGCCAATGCTTGATTCTTTGGGTGGTTTGCATTGACTTCTGGGGTCTTGAGGGCGGCATAGTCCGTCATAGTAAATTTTGACTGATTGGTGTTGGCAAGTTCAGGAATGATATTGTGGCTACCACACGTGGTGCAAATCAACAGTAGCAAGACTCGATCGAGTTTTTGCGTCGACGCCTTGATTTTGCAACTGTTCAGTTTTAATCCCTTTCCGTTTGATGTGCTATCGCTAGTAGTTAATAGAAGTGTAGAAGTACGATGCCTTGTCTATTTGTAGTCCTTTCCAGGGAACCGAACATTTAAGTAAAAGTACAACTATGTTCACATATTTCTTTGCATTTATTGCACACAGACGTTCTTTCACTACATGTTCAATTCGTTGCACCCACCAATTCCGTAATGAAAGAGAATAAACTAAAAGAGTTTCGTGAAAAATTTCCAACAGTTGAGCACTTGCAAAAATAGACATGCGTCTTCATTGGTTGAAGACTGGGGTGCTAATAAAATGGTAGCTTCATTAATAAGCAGGCCTCTGTATATTAGTATTTCTATTGGTAGAAAGTAACGTGGGGGGTGCCTCTAGGGTAGGCCCACTATCCAGATCCATGATCCATGAATCAAAATGGATCAAATAAACCAATTAGTACTGACCTTGCCAATTTACAGTTGATCTTGTAACAAGCTTATTCATCGTCACACACAGGTTAGCAAAGATATATGAGGATTAGACAACTATAGAAGCGGAGAGGACTACTGTGACAGCGGACTAACAGACTGGCAGACTGATGGACAATAAACTTTCCTTGATGTAGAATAAATCAACTAATTAACCCAACCATCCACAAACTGCAGATAAGAAAATGAGCAATATCAGATGACCCAGATGAGTATAGTAACCAGATGAAGAAAATGACAAGGAAATCATAGAGGAAGAGCAACATACATTGGGCAAGGCTGAGAAGCTTAGATCGCTTAGTAATAAAACTTATCTTTTTGATCTCTCAAAAGATAGTGATCTTATAGTTTATATGCACCTCAAGCATATCCAGCACTGGTTAAAACTACCCGTGATGCATAGCTATATAGTCTTCATAGTAATAAAATCTCCCTCACATTAGTTTACTTGGAACAAGTCTACTGAAGATATAAGTTTTTTTACCACTACACTGAAACAGTTTAAACTTTTTTTGTAAAGATATCTGAGGACTAAATTTAATAGAGGTAAGTTATTAGAGGGCTCACTGTAATCCAATAAATATCAGCCAATAGGCTACAGTAATTTCCCCCTGATGGAATGTTGCGCCCAAAATTTCACCACTTACTGTAAGCAAAGAAATTCAAAACACTCACCCTATAACTGTGCACTGACACTTCTTTCCCATTTCCCAAACCCAAATTAACCTTAACCCTAATCTTCAGTCTTTCATAGCAAGTGCAACTGCACTGAGTCCTCCTCCAAACATTCCCATCCACAGGAAAATGGCTGGCAGAGTTCCTCAAAGCCCAGAGATTTTGCCTGAAAACAGTGTAAGCCAGTTGAGCTAGATGGGAAGCACTACTCTGGGTGCCCCAAGGGAAACAAGTGAAGGTGCTACCAATAACAAGACCAGGAGTCATGTCTGGGGATACTGTGAGCTGGTCAGCACTAACGGATCTGGCAAGACAGTGAATAAGACCTACAGATGCCAGGCCTCCAAGTACTGCAAGAAGGAGTTTGTTATCTCAGGTAATGGCCAAGGTAACCTAAACAGACATCTGAGACAGGTCCACAAGATTATCAAGGATGGGAGGGATATACCTGGAAATAACATTTCTCTGGATGCTTTTGTGGTCAAAACGAAACCCAGACTTGATTTGGTTAGTGTACAGCTGTTGAAATCATTTTGTTATACCTCAAAAAAGGGAATAAATTATGAATATTGTCTATTAAGATGATGAACCAGATCTATCTGAAAACCAGCATTTTGGAGGCCATTGCTGATCCGGATTTGGCATTTGAGAGTGTGGAAAGGACGACTTTCAAAAGCCTTCTGTCTTTGGCCAGCAATGGCAAGACAGACAACATGATGGTTAAGGCAGATGCCATGAAGGATTGGGATCAACAATTGCATCTGATCAACCTGAGAAACATGACTGAGGAGGCTTTATGTAGCCGGTGCGAGCACGCACGGTGCGGCTAGCGCACAGAGGAAGACTTTCCTTAAGCGGCGAAGTGCCTTTACTTAGCCGATACGCCCTTTGTAACGGGGATTAGTAGGAGAGTTCTCTCCTACTCGGGGACAAGATTTCCCTTGGTTTACTTGTTAGACTTAACTAACGCCTTGAGACAAGGCTTACCTTAGAAAGGGAGTGGCTAAAGGAGGTATTCCTTTTGGCCACAAACACTCACAGCACGCGCGACCGGTCGATGTCGTGCGTCTAGCTGGATAGGCGTGTTTTGTAAACTGAATGTATATTTAATATGTAATTAGCCTAAATTAATTTAAACTAATGTAAACTATATGTAATACTAAGTAGAACTTACTAAATTCGTACCTAGCTAGAATGTAGTGTACACCACCTGTGTACTAACACGTGGCTGGCTGCCACGCCTCCACCAAGGGCTCCTGCCCTGATTGGTTAAAATAACCAATGGTCCAAAACCTTTCGGACCGGTTAATACTGACCCCAACCGTATTGTACTCACGTACACAACATAACTAAATGTAACCAGAATGTAACCCTGTTACATCCTCCCCCATCAAGACTATTGCTTACGTAATAAATCAATTTTAGTTGGAGGACTCCAACTGCCATACCTTCTGGCTAACCATGAGCACCTTTAGTGGTGCTGAGGGTTCTCCTCAAGAGGAGGAAGTTGACTATTCCGATTTCTCGGAAGTTGATGCCCTTGAGGATGTCGGGAACCCAATCCGTTCCCCACACGTGGGGAAAATGCACTAGCTAGTGCGCCACCCCTGCCAATGACGGATGATACATCCGGATCGCCGAAGGCGATCATCACCAATGAGTTAGATGAGGATCAAGAAGCCCAACTTGCCGCACAGACACGATGGTCTGCGTTGCGCTCCCCCAAACTCCCGCCACGGGCGGCTTATAAGTTTGAAGGTCCTCGTAACCTCCCTAAGTGGGCTAATACTAGGGTAAGGAATGGTTTAGCATTCTATACCCCACTTCCTGCGCCTGAACAGCCATATCAATGCGAACGCCGGGAGAAACTGCGGGAACAACTGCTCACGCAAAAGCAGTTCACTAGCGTCTCATACCGAGAGCGCCTTGATAGACAGGCACAGGGTGCCCCTGTTAAGAACCTACACGAGGTTCCTATTGTTCTTTCTCCGGTAGAAAGTCCCGAAGATGCCGAAAAGAAACTCCGCGCTTGGGCGGAAGGGGAAAAACGCCTCCCTAGCTTTACTGAGCTGCACGACATCTATTCCGAACGTGACGTTCGGGTGGAGAGGGCGTTGCGCCTGGCTTTTTCCCGGTCCAAAGCGATGGAGCAATTACGTACCCCCTATCGAACACTCTATGCCAACGTTCCTATTCCGTACGTGGTACCGAAGAACAGTGCGAACGCCGCATCTGCCTTCGGCGAACTCCCACCTACTGGGGGTGAAGGGGTTTCTCGTGCCCCTTTGATCGTTGACCCGCAGCGGTATTCTGCCGCTCGAAAGCGTCAACGACGTCACGGCAATCCTGCCGCAGGGGAATCTCTGACTCCCACGAACTATGTGAATGTGGATAACCTTTCCACTTCACCAGATATTGGGTTTCACCCGATGATGGCGTCGTGCCATCAAACGTTCCACATGGTAATGTGGAGTACCCTCCGTATCGAGGACTGGAGGAGGAGGTCGCGCTATTGCGACGTGAGTTCCACTAGCGCTGTGATCGACACAGCCGACGGATCCATGATCTCCACGAGGGGCTCCGCGATGAGCGGGATGCTATTGATCGCTTCGAGGGCCGGCTTGCCTCCCTCTAGTCTCTCGTTGCGGAGCTTCAGGGTCGTATTTCAACCCTGTCGGAGATGTTCTGACCTGTCGTGCCTTTCGGCTATCCGAATTCCCACCCTCCTCCAAGAGGGGACCCGCCTCCGGGTTCTGGTATGGCTTAATCATACCCACATAAAAGGTTGGATGCGTACGCATCGCCTTTGGGATGTCTAACGTGTACGACAAGCCCTTTCGGGATAACACCTTAAAGGGGCCCACAAACCTGGGCGCAGTTTATTGCGCAACACATTTGAAACTGCATGTGTAGGAAGATTTTTAGCGTTTAATAAAACACTTTCTCCTACTTTGTATAGCTTTTTGTTACGCCGCCCCTTTCGTTCAGATTTCTCCTTCGGCTTGTCTTGGCTTTCCGCCATGGCATCGCAGACGTGTCGTAAGACACTAAGGCGCGTCGATAAAAACTTATCGATGTGCTTTCGCACAGATACAGGGCTGACATCGGGGAATCATCCTCCCTCAAGTCCTGGTCCACACACACGTGGCATCAACGGAACCCTCGGATTCACCAATCCGTTCACGTAAAACGGGGTAAGCCCCGTAGATGCATGGACCGAATTGTTGATAGCAAATTCAACCATCGGAAGCATCTCACGCCAACTCTTTGGAGAATCCGGACATTAATTCCGGAGAATATCCTCCACATCGCGATTAACGCGTTCCGTCTGACCGTCCGTCTGCGGATGATCCGCAGTGGACGTGAGGGGTTTGGTGCCCAGCACCTTAAACAACGCTCCCCAGAACTGTCCCGTAAAACGGGGATCCCGATCCGACACAACGGAATCGGGTAGACCATGCTGTCGAAAGACACGGTCTAGGAACACTTTCGCTGTTCCTTGTCCATCAAAGGAATCTGGCACCGCCGCCGGGTGAGCCATCTTGCTCAAAGGGTCTACAAAGACCAATATGCCGGTGTTCCCGGCCTTATCCTTTGGAAAACCGAAGATAAAATCCATGCTAATGGATTTCCAACACTCCGTCGGAACGGGTAAGCTCGCCAAAGGCGCGGCTAAATCTGTAGAGGGTTTGACTGTAACGGGGTTACATTCGGGTAACAATGAGTGTTGGTGTACATGAGTACACCACGGTTGAGGTCAGTATTGGCCGGGTTGAAAGGTTTCAAACCTTTGGTTATTTTAACCAATCAGGGCATGGGCCCTTGGTGTGGTGGTGTGTCAGCCATCCACGTGTCAGTACACAGGTGTGTACACTACATTTTAGCTAGGTACGAATTAGGAGTATTCTACTTAGTATTACATATAGTTTATATTAGTTTAAATTAATTTAGGCTAATTACATATTAAATATATTCAGTTTACATTTCACTCTAAATAGCAGACGTGCGACCTCGACCGGTCGCGCGCGCAGTGAGTGTTGTAGGTAAGAGGGAATCCTCCCTTTACTTACATCCCGTAAAGGGAATACAGCCGTTAAGGCTAAGTCGTAAACTAACCCTGGAATCTTGGCCCCGAGTAGGAGAACTCTCCTACTAAGCCCTTTACAAGGGCGTATCGGCTATGTAGCTGTAGCTACCGCTTTAAGTAAGAGTCTTCCTCTGTGCGCTAGCCGCACCGTGCGTATACGCACCGGCTACATCTGGTAGCACTTGTAGTCAATCCAACACCTGTGTTGGTAGACCAAGACATCCTCTGCAAAGGGTGGATCAGGACGATTGGGATAGTTTGACCCTCGTCCAGCAGGAAGCCTTTAAAAGGCTGTTACCCTTAACGGGGGAAGAAGGCATGAAGCTCCTAGTGGAGCAGGGCCTTGAGGCCGTAAAGGCAAGGGTAAATGCCCTCATCGCTCATGAGGCGAGTTGCGGTGGAGGTCATTCCACGGGGGTGCGCCCTCCATTATCGTTTAAGATAAAGGATTTCACCGGAGAGAAGGGTGACAACCTTTATGTTTGGTTGCGAGAGGTCGAAAACGGCCTTCGCTACAGCGAACATGACCGCTGATCACTTGCAAGTGGGACTTGCATTGACCCATCTTTCGGGCAAAGCCCGTACATGGGCGTTTACGTGTTCGGAGTCAGTCACGGACGTGTTCCCAACATGGTAGGTCCTTAAGCAGAAGCTCATGGACATGTACGCAACGCCTGATCTGGTTTTCCAGAATCAACTGGCGTTCCTGAGGTGCCGTAAAGGCACTAAGGACCTGGAGGTTTATATCCAGGAGCTTAAGACCCTGTTGGCGGGGATGAACGCGAAAGCGTATTCGGACGATGTGTCCATCGCCGTCTTCATGATAGCCCTGAGAGAAGGGCCAGCACGTTCAGAATTGTTCCGATGCCGACCCCAATCCCTGGAGGAGGCGTTTAAGATGGCGTTTAACGCCGAGAGGAATTCCGTTCCTCTAAGGTGGGTCCCGAACTCATGGACCTGAGTCAGGTTGAAGAGGAGGAGAAACCTCCCGCTAAGAGTCATTCTGACTCTTTTCCACAGAGCTTCGAGGCAGAGCTCTTAGCTATGTTGCAGCGGCATGGGCCGCTGAGATGCTTCCTGTGTGGAAGCACGGATCATCTGAGGAACAGGTGTCCGAAAAATCCCCAGCGAGACACTCGCCACAAGGGACCAAGGGTGGGGAAAAAGCCCTTGTCCAAGCCGTCGGAAAACGACGGCTCCCAGTAGGTGTGGGGCGCCCTACTGGGGGACTCCTCAGTGCTGTTAAGCCCCAGGGTAGGGGACGACAGCACAAAGCCCCGAGGGAAGCGGTGCTTTCTAGCACCGAGTTGGTGTACCAGACAGGTTTGCTGGTAGTCCTTGCGGACGTGAAAGGCTTTATAAGCCTTGGAGAGTCTTGATAGACTCTGGAGCGTCTGACAATTATGTCAGACGGGCTTCTGTTGTGAAGAGTCGGCTGTATGCCGAGGCCCTAGAGCCACGTTCTCGTGACGTTGTCACGGTCCGTCTTGCGACGGGCGTACAGGTTTCTGTACCCAATGTCTCGATTGACCTTAAGCTGAAGTTTGCAGACTTCGACAACTTAGAACGTTGCCTAGTCCTGGATTGGGACTCGAGGTATGACCTCATTCTGGGCATGAAGTGGCTGGAACGCCACGAGCCATGGATAGACTGGAATTCTAAGTCCATTGGCTCAACGCACCCGCGGTAGGGTGAAGCATTGGCGAGTCATGAACCCACCTTTGCTCGATCGCAAAAGCGATTCTGGCGTGAGATGCCAGAGATTGGGATGTCTGAAATGATCATTCCCAATGGCGTTAAGGAAGAGTTCCTTAACGAGGGGGATTCGGCGGTTAATCCCCACGCCGTTAACGGCGAGACTGGTGATTTGCCAGTGGCAGAGGTGGATTCCTCTGAGGCGACTCCAGTGGTAGGGGTAGAGACCCCTGTGGTTAAGCGCGAGGCGCTTCCAAGCAAAGAGACCCGAAGTTTGTCCCTTTCGCACGTCGGATATGATTCCGACCACGCCTGATCCGGCGAGTCACCGGTGGTAGAGGTAGAGACCTCTGTGGATAGGCGAGATGCGCTTCCAATAGATGGGGCAATTGACTACCCCCATCTGGTTCACGGGATGAGTCCCAAAGCTAGTAGTCAGCAGTCCTATAGGATGCTGAATAGTGTGACAGGTGTTGTCACAGAAGGCGTAAGCCTGGAACGGTTGCCTGGGGTAGGCGAACTGCTGTCGTTGGAGGAGATGTCCTTCAACGAGTTTGAAACTGCTTTGAAAGCAGATGAAATCGACGAGGTTGTCGTATTGCGTCCGGAAGAGGAGTTTAATTCCTCATCCACGATGGACGAGTCAGTTTTGGTGCAAACCAAACAGGCATTGAATGCCCGAAGCGGCCTCAAGATCTTTGCGGATCCTGAGGACCCTTACCATTCCTTGTTGAAGAAATTCGGAGATGTCATTAGTGACAACACGCCGATGGGGCTACCACCGGATCGGGGAGTCCCACATGAAATCGATTTGGTTCCTGGAAGCAAATACTGCGTCACTAGGCAGTGGTCTCTCCCCAAGGAGCAATGCGACGTCATCGACGCATTCTTCAAGGGGAAAGAAGAGGCATGGATGGTACGGGAGAGCAAGTCTCCTCACTCATCTCCCACCTTTTGGGTTCGTAAACCGAACGGAAAGTGGCGCATTGTACATGCGTACAACAAGATGAATGCAGCTACTGTGCCCATTCAGACTCCGATTCCTCGGAAGGATGTCCTCCAGAACCATATGGCGGGCTGTACTGTGTACAGTACCTTAGATCTGGTGGACGGGTATTATCAGGTGCTCATGCGAGCATCCGATATTCCGCTGACAGCGGTTAGCACGCCTAGTGGCATGCTGTGGGAGTGGCTTGTTATGCCACAAGGGCTTTCAAATGCACCAGCGACTTTCAATCGCTTGGTGACTCAACTCTTCCGCCCTCATAGGAAGTACGCTCAGACGTACTTCGACGATATATTCGTCCATAGTTGTGCGGAAGGCGACTCGTCTGATGTTCAGACGCACCTTATACACCTTCGAGCAGTTCTCGAATGTATGCGAGAGCATAAGTTATATGCAAACGCATCCAAGTGTATCTTTGGTGCTGAGGAAATTCCTTTCCTCGGATGCTTCATCGGTAAGGATGGAGTGCGGGCGGATCCCGCGAATGTGAAAGCCATTGTGGAGTGGCCTTCGCCTGTAAATCTTAGAGATTTATGGAAGTGGCTTGGATTAGCCGACTATCTCCACAAGTACAGCAAGAACTACGCTGAGATGGCGAAGCCATTGACCGACCTTCTTAAGAAGGATGTTGATTGGTGTTGGGAAAATGAACACCAAAACGCTTTTGAAGCGGTTAAGGGGAGCCTGTTAAAAGCTCCCGTTCTTGCTCTACCAGACTATGGGATACCATTTAGTGTCGTCTGAGACGCCTCCGATTTCGCAATCGGATGTGCTTTGTTACAAGCAGACGATGCAGGAAGGGAACGCCTAATTGCGTTTGAGTCGAGGCAGCTTAAACCTGCGGAACGGAATTATCCCGTTCATGACAAGGAGCTACTTGCAATGAAGTATGCTCTTGTCAAATTTAGGGTTCACCTACTCGGCTCAAAGCCGTTCGTGGTTTATACTGACCACGCGTCCTTACGGACAGCGACAAAGTCGCCTCATCTCTCGCAACGGATGGCCCGTTGGCTCTCCTTCTTTGCGGAGTACAACTTTGAGGTTACGTATAAACCCGGCAAGCAAAACGTGATTGCAGACGCGTTGTCCCGTCGTCCCGATTATGAGCTCGCTCACGCGATATTCGTCACCACGTCTGTGGTGGATCACATAAGCCAGGAGTATTAGAAAGACCCACAATTTACGGCGCTTCCCGCGCGTTAGGTGAAAAGGGTCTTGGCTCGTCTGAGCCAACCCTGTCAAGTCGAGCTAAAGCTCGTTTACACCGTTACAGTTACTGTGACGGTTTGCTATATTATAGCACGATCGCGGAGGACACTCCGCGGGTGGTAGTTCCTCATAATGAGGAACTGAAGTATAGAGTACTCTTTGAGGCACATGACGCCCCTACCGGGGGTCATTTAGGTCGGGATAAGATCTACAGCGCTTTAAGCGCTTTGTATTGGTGGACCAACATGTATAAGTGGTCGGTGCGTATATACGCACCTGTGAGACGTGTCAGAGGGTTAAACCCTCTGCAAGTTCAGCTGCGCCTTTGGCGAGCTTATCGGTTCCAACGGAGTGTTGGAAATCCATTAGCATGGATTTTATCTTCAGTTTTCCAAAGGATAAGGCCGGGAACACCGGCATATTGGTCTTTGTAGACCCTTTGAGCAAGATGGCTCACCTGGCGGCGGTGCCAGAGTCCATAGATGGACAAGGAACAGCAAAAGTGTTCCTAGACCGTGTCGTTCGACAGCATGGTCTACCCGATTCCGTTGTGTCGGATCGGGATCCCCGTTTTACGGGACAATTCTGGGGAGCGTTGTTCAAGGTGTTAGGCACCAAGCTCCTCATGTCCACTGCGGATAATCCGCAGACGGGCGGTCAGACGGAACGCGTTAATCGCGTTGTGGAGGATATTCTCCGGATCTTATGTCCGGATTCTCCAAATAGTTGGAGTGAGATGCTTCCGATGGTTGAATTTGCTATCAACAATTCGGTACATGCATCTACGGGGTTTACCCGTTTTACGTGAACGGATTGGTGAATCCGAGGGTTCCGTTGACGCCACGTGTGTGTGGACCAGGACTTGAGGGAGGATGATTCCCCGATGTCAGCCCTGTATCTGTGCGAAAGCACATCGATAAGTTTTTATCGACGCGCCTTAGTGTCTTACGACACGTCTGCGATGCCATGGCGGAAAGCCAAGACAAGCCGAAGGAGAAAGCTGAACGAAAGGGGCGGCGTAACAAAAAGGTATACAAAGTAGGAGAAAGTGTTTTATTAAACGCCAAAAATATTCCTACTCATGCAGTTTCAAATGTGTTGCGCAATAAACTGCGCCCCAGGTTTGTGGGCCCCTTTAAGGTGTTAGCCCGAAAGGGCTTGTCGTACACGTTAGACATCCCAAAGGCGATGCGTACGCATCCAACCTTTTATGTGGGTATGATTAAGCCATACCAGAACCCGGAGGCGGGTCCCCTCTTGGAGGAGGGTGGGAATTCGGATAGCCGAAAGGCACGACAGGTCGGAACATCTCCGACAGGGTTGAAATACGACCCTGAAGCTCCGCAACGAGAGACTAGAGGGAGGCAAGCCGGCCCTCGAAGCGATCAATAGCATCCCGCTCATCGCGGAGCCCCTCGTGGAGATCATGGATCCGTCGGCTGTGTCGATCACAGCGCTAGTGGAACTCACGTCGCAATAGCGCGACCTCCTCCTCCAGTCCTCGATACGGAGGGTACTCCACATTACCATGTGGAACGTTTGATGGCACGACGCCATCATCGGGTGAAACCCAATATCTGTTGAAGTGGAAAGGGTATCCACATTCCCATAACTCGTGTGAGTACGAGACTCCCCTGCGGCAGGATTGCCGTGACGTCGTTGACGCTTTTGAGCGGGAGAATCCCACTGAGCGTCAACGTTCAAAAGGGGCTGAAGAAGCCCCTTCACTCCCAGTAGCTGGGAGTTCGCCGGAGGCAGATGCTGTGCATGCATTGCTCTCCGGAACCACATCGAGAGTATAGCGCGTATAATAGGAGGCAGGTAATTGCCCTTGCGCTTTGGCCTGAGCATAGGCCAAGCGTAGCGCCCTCTCGACCCGAACGTCGTGTTCGGAAAAGCTGTTGTACAGCGCATCGAAATAGGGGAGGCGTTTCTCCCCTTCCGCCAAGGCGTGGAACGCCTGTTCTGCGTCTTCGACGCTTTCGTTCCTCAGGAGAACAAGGGGAATCTCGCGGAGAATATCCACGAGGACACCGCGTGCCTGTTTCCCGAGGCGCGTCCGGTAGGACTTAACGGAATAATGTTTGGGCGTTAATATTCAGGTCCGGAGTTGGTTACGATGCGCAATTTCATGCGGCAGTATAGCCGCTGGTCCAGGGGTATAAGTGGCTAAACCCCTCTTGACCGCGTTCTTAGCCCTCTTTTGAGGGTCGCGAAATTCCTTACGTGCCCGTCCGGCACGTCGGGCCTCTTGAACCAAGGACGGTTCATTGTGGTAGTTGCCTGTGGCAACCTGGAGGTATCACACCTAGCGGGTAACGGTGGCGCATGAGTTAGTGCGTTTTCCCCACGTGTGGGGAATGGGTTGGATGACCGATAGCGCCGTTCGGCGCTATCAGCATGGCCAGCCGTTGGGGAGAGCTCCCCAAGGGCATCCACTTCCGAGTTGTCGGAATAGTTTGCGTCCATAGCACCGCTGAGGGTGTACAGTGGACAGCCAGAGGTACTGGCGTTGGAGTTCTCCAACAAAATTTTGTTTATAGCGTAAGCAATAGTCTTGATGGGGGAGGATGTAACGGGGTTACATTCGGGTAACACTGAGTGTTGGTTATATGAGTACACCACGGTTGAGGTCAGTATTGGCCGGGTTGAAAGGTTTCGAACCTTTGGTTATTTTAACCAATCAGGGCATGGGCCCTTGGTGTGGTGGTGTATCAGCCATCCACGTGTCAGTACACAGGTGTGTACACTACATTTTAGCTAGGTACGAATTAGGAATATTCTACTTAGTATTACATATAGTTTATATTAGTTTAAATTAATTTAGGCTAATTACATATTAAATATATTCGGTTTACATTTCACTATATTTAGCAGACGTGCGACCTCGACCGGTCGCGCGCGCAGTGAGTGTTGTAGGTAAGAGGGAATCCTCCCTTTACTTACACCCCGTAAAGGGAATACAGCCGTTAAGGCTAAGTCGTAAACTAACCCGGGAATCTTGGCCCCGAGTAGGAGAACTCTCCTACTAAGCCCTTTACAAGGGCGTATCGGCTATGTAGCGGTAGCTACCGATTTAAGGAATAGTCTTCCTCTGTGCGCTAGCCGCACCGTACGTATACGCACCGGCCACAGGAATGGTAAGAGTCCTCAGGATCCGCAAGGTTCTTGAGGCCGCTTCGGGCATTCAATGCCTGTTTGGTTTTCACCAATACTGACTCGTCCATCGTGGATGAGGAGTTCAACTCCTTTTCCGTACGCAACACGACGACCTCGTCGATTTCACCTGCTCTCAAAGCAGTTCCAAACTCGTTGAAGGACATCTCCTCCAACGACAACAATTCGCCTACCCCAGGCAACCGTTCGAGGCTTACGCCTTCTGTGACAACACCTGTCACACTATTAAGCATCCTATAGGACTGCTGACTACTGGCCTCGGGACTCATCCCGTGAACCAGATGGGGGTAGTCAATTGCCCCATCTATTGGAAGCGCATCTCGCCTATCCACAGAGGTCTCTACCTCTACCACCGGTGACTCGCCGGATCAGGCGTGGTCGGAATCATATCCGACGTGCGAAAGGGACAAACTTCGGGTCTCTTTGCTTGGAAGCGCCTCGCGCTTAACCACAGGGGTCTCTACCCCTACCACTGGAGTCGCCTCAGAGGAATCCACCTCTGCCACTGTCAACTCACCAGTCTCACCGTTAACGGCGACGGGATTAACCGCCGAATCCCCCTCGTTAAGGAACTCTTCCTTAACGCCATTGTGAATGATCATTTCAGACATCCCAATCTCTGGCATCTCACGCCAGAATCGCTTTTGCGATCGAGCAAAGGTGGGTTCATGACTCGCCAATGCTTCACCCGACCGCGGGTGCGTTGAGCCAATGGACTTAGAATTCCAGTCTATCCATGGCTCGTGGCGTTCCAGCCACTTCATGCCCAGAATGAGGTCATACCTCGAGTCCCAATCCAGGACTAGGCAACGTTCTAAGCTGTCGAAGTCTGCAAACTTCAGCTTAAGGTCAATCGAGACATTGGGTACAGAAACCTGTACGCCCGTCGCAAGACGGAACGTGACAACGTCACGAGAACGTGGCTCTAGGGCCTCGGCATACAGTCGACTATTCTTCACAAAAGCCCGTCTGACATAATTGTCAGACGCTCCAGAGTCTATCAAGACTCTCCAAGGCTTATAAAGCCTTTCACGTCCGCAAGGACTACCAGAAAACCTGGCTGGTAGACCAACTCGGTGCTAGAAAGCACCGCTTCCCTCGGGGCTTTGTGCTGTCGTCCCCTACCCTGGGGCTTAACAGCACTGAGGGGTCCCCCAGTAGGGCGCCCCACACCTACTGGGAGCCGTCGTTTTCCGACGGCTTGGACAAGGGCTTTTTCCCCACCCTTGGTCCCTTGTAGCGAGTGTCTCGCTGGGGATTTTTCGGACACCTGTTCCTCAGATGATCCGTGCCTCCACACAGGAAGCATCTCAGCGGCCCATGCCGCTGCAACATAGCTAAGAGCTCTGCCTCGAAGCTCTGTGGAAAAGAGTCAGAATGACTCTTAGCGGGAGGTTTCTCCTCCGCTTCAACCTGACTCAGGTCCATGAGTTCGGGACCCACCTTAGAGGAACGGAATTCCTCTCGGCGTTAAACGCCATCTTGAACGCCTCCTCCAGGGATTGGGGTCGGCATCGGAACAATTCCGAACGTGCTGGGATGGACACATCGTCCGAATACGCTTTCGCGTTCATCCCTGACAACAGGGTCTTAAGCTCCTGGATATAAACTCCAGGTCCTTAGTGCCTTGACGGCACCTCAGGAACGCCAGTTGATTCTGGAAAACCAGATCAGGCGTTGCGTACATGTCCATGAGCTTCTGCTTAAGGACCTACCATGTTGGGAACACGTCCGTGACTGACTCCGAACACGTAAACGCCCATGTACGGGCTTTGCCCGTAAGATGGGTCAATGCAAGTCCCACTTTCAAGTGATCAGCGGTCATGTTCGCTGTAGCGAAGGACGTTTCGACCTCTCGCAACCAAACATAAAGGTTGTCACCCTTCTCTCCGGTGAACTCCTTTATCTTAAACGATAATGGAGGGCGCACCCCCGTGGAATGACCTCCACCGCAACTCGCCTCATGAGCGATGAGGGCATTTACCCTTGCCTTTACGGCCTCAAGGCCCTGCTCCACTAGGAGCTTCATGCCTTCTTCCCCCGTTAAGGGTAACAGCCTTTTAAAGGCTTGCTGCTGGACGAGGGTCAAACTATCCCAATCGTCCTGATCCACCCTTT